>JBBPCW010288221.1:0-10560 GCA_037974425.1 Phenacogrammus interruptus
TGATCGGCTTTTTTGATCGGTGCTTTTGGGGTTCGCCGATCAAGCTATTTTTAGCCAATATTGGCCGATCATGATCGGTGGCCGATCAATCAGAGCATCACTAGAAATTATGGGTATAGTGTTTTTGGGATTATACACAGTTCTACTTGTAGCGGTTTCAGTGATGCTCTCTTGGTCAAAGGGGGATGAGGACCATGATAGCAGAACTATTGGTGTATTTCGCAGTCGGGATTGTACCTGCGTAATTGTGCCGGACACGGATTTGCGGACGGGCCTTGCATTGCTTGGGAGGGGGCACACATTTTATAGGCTACTGTAGTTACTGTATAGCAATCTAGGTGTCGTTCAAATAAACGCATGCAACATGTGACGCATGAATATACATCAAGAGCTGATTTTATTTAGAAATCAAATAGTAACAGCCTCTCACACAACATCCTGCTTCTTTCTACTGCATGTTTCCAGTCACTAAATCCACTTAGTGTAAAGGTAGAGTCTCCAGGCGAGGATGGTGTGCAGAATATTCTGCGAGGATAACAGAATTTCTTTTTTTAATAGACTACTCTAGCCAGTTTCCCTTTGCATAACAGTCACTGTTGAACGATCTAGAAATTGTGTCTGGGAAAGGGCTTTTCAGGGCTATTTTATTCGGCTCATCAACGCCCAGATTCTCCATGCTTAGTTCAGCTTCCAGTGGTCTCTGCACTGCTCCCCCTTGTCTAGCAGATACATGCTGGTTCGTAGCTGGAGATTTCTGTTTAACCCGGATTATTTTAAATGAACTACAGACCATTTTATATATTTTATTGGAAAAGAAAAACTATTAATCATAGTAGCCTGCGATTATTAGGTTTTTTTTGTTTGTTTTAAATGTTGTAAACATTTGGTAGGATGACAGGCTCGTATTCCCAGGGTGGGCCCAAGTGTGTCAGAGGGCGGGCACGGCACCCTATGGCCTGCCTATGACGCCGGGCCTGGTAGCAGCCCACTGCTTCACTTGAATGGGTTAAGTGCAGAGAAAGAATCTGACATTGTTCACACTGTGTGCTGTGCTGTGGTGTGTTCATGCGTGACTATAATGGTCTACTTAACTTAGTATAAATACTTAGTATTTACTTAATCATTTTTTGGAGTGATAACATAGATAACATAGAAAGCGGTTGCCCCCTTGGGGTATGTTTAACCCCAGCAGTACCCAGTAGTACGCTGGGGTTAAACATACCCCAAGGGGGCAACCGCTTTCTGTGTAATCACTCCAAAAACTGTTTTATTTATTTGTTTGTTTGTTAAGAACTAAATTTTCCATAAAATAATGCAAATGTACTGCCTGCTTCATTCAACTAAAGTCTACATTACGGCAGCTGTCATTATTCAGTCATTTTTAAGACCACTTGTTATGTAAATACTATGTATATACACATGGGTGCCGGAACCATTATAGCAGTTTTCAAACCCCAACCAATACACACACACACACACACACACACACACAACAAATACGTAAAGCTCGGGATGCCCCCACATTAAAAATGCTTCCGGCATCCATGTATATACCAACAAACTGTTGATTAAAACACATTTGTGTTACAGTTCCTTGGCTCGAGCTTTGCAGCCATCTATTTTCATGCAGCTAAAGCTTTCGGATGGGAATGTCC
This sequence comes from Phenacogrammus interruptus, assembly GCA_037974425.1. NCBI lineage: Eukaryota > Metazoa > Chordata > Actinopteri > Characiformes > Alestidae > Phenacogrammus > Phenacogrammus interruptus. The sequence goes on from JBBPCW010288221.1 coordinate 1,656, forward strand.
AGCGCTTTGAGGTAAATAAGTGGGCCTGCTTTTATTTCTTTGTTTGTTTGCAAAGTCAAGTCATACATTTAACCAGACTTTCTGGAGAATGCTATTCAGTTTTCACTGATATACCAAATGCACTAAAAATCACTTGTCTTGACAAACATTTTTATAATTTCCTTTCCCTGATCATTAAATTGTAGTTGATTTTACTTCACCTGCAGCCTTCATGACAACTTTTTTGAATAAAAAATAAATAAATAAAAAACAGTCATTCCAAAAACAGTTCAAATGAACACTTTAGCTGTAACCGTTGAGTAAATATTGACATTTGTGATTTTGATCGTAGTGTTTTCAAAATACCTTATCCAGAATTTGTTAACAACCTTCTATTCCAGTTACCTTTCATGGCACTGTATGAATAAACCAAACAGTTGGTGTATGTTGAATATTCTTTATCATGACTTATACTCATTTTAATCTTTTTGTATAGGTTCCTGTATCCAAGTTTCAGGAGCTACGCTACAATGTTGCACTTATTCTAAAAGAGATGAATGACCTGGAGAAGCGAAGTATCCTCAAGATCCAAGACTGACACATTCCTTAGACTGCCTTCAAACGTTTTTTCCATGTTCAGGAATACATTTGTAACTGAATGCACAACAGTTGAAACCATTAAATCTTATTTACATATACTTTTTGGTCCGTGCTTTAAATGAGTAATACAGAGACTCCAAACAACTGTTCCTTGTACACCAATGCTAGTGCAAGTCCCTTCCAATGATAGGCAGGGTGGGGGGTGGCTGGCAAATCTGGTATAGCAACAAATGGGCTGCAGGTTGCAAGTTCAGATAGGATCTACATGCATATGGTAAGTGTATCTGCTCAACACTGTCTTGCTTGTTGCCTCTGGTAGTGTGATCAGTAAAGCAGCTGGTGACCTAGTGTTTAGGTAGTTGCCCTTGTGATCAGGAGGTCGTGAGTTCAAATACCAGGACTACTAGTGGCACCACTGAGGTACCCCTGAGCAGTGCTCCCTGGGCACTCCTCACTGGTGGTACCTGCTTCACTTGATTAAGTGAAATGCAGAGAAATAATTTTACTGTTCACAGTGCTGTGGTGTGTTCACGCATGGCTATAAGGGGCCACTTTATATTATCCTATTTTAATGTGTTGTCTTGTTAAACAGTAGGAGACTACTGGTGGTGGTGGTGAATGAAATTCCTGCTGACTAAGGAAAATCCATGGTTATGCCTAAAGCGTGCTTGCTCTTCACCTCATTGTGGGTCTAGACTGGCTGGCTGGGCAGCAGATGTGGCCTGGTTTCCTAATCAAAAAGTTCTCAGGAAGGTTGCCCTGCTCTCATTATAGAACCCTGTCTGAAACTGGGATTGAGTTCGTATGATGCCTGACGACCTACATCTCCCTTGCAGTTTATGTAATCCTCAGGCTAGCAGAGGGCAGAGCATGCATGAAACTGACACCAGATGAAAACATTGCTTTTCATTACTTTTCTTGTCCGGCAACATTTATGAACAGTTTTCAGTGACTTAATCACTTTTCTACCACTTTTGTGACTTCAGACTGGGAACACGACCTGTAACATTAAGTACAGAGAAAAAGGGTAAATCTTATATAAACATGACAGTTGATAGACTATGGCCTACTGGTGTGAAATGTGTGTTACTGGCGTCCAGACGGATGAGTTGACCAGACAGTGTTCTCGGGCTGGGTTGACCGAATTACCGGCCACACAGACGCGACAGTGTTACATCTCAATTGTTTTGTAACAGTTTTAGTAACCCACCCAATAGGAGTAGCGGCTCGTGACCACGTGATGACGCTTTATGTAAGGATTTTTTTTCGTCCTAGCTGGCATGAGGGAGCTGAGCCATGGAGTTATCACTGAGTGAGAGGAGAGAAGCTGAGGAATCTGGAGGAGCTGGAAACATGGAAACGTGTTCTGCCGGGCAGAATATCTTAGGGGGCTACAGAAAATAAATAAACCCACGTGCGTGCGCTGCCATGGGAACGGAGAGCGTGGGCAGCATGCTGGAGCTGGCGGCCGAGGCGTTCCAGTCGAGGAACTTCGATCTGGCCGCGGACATCTACGAGTGCCAGCTCCTGCACTTCAGTGAGCCGGCCGTGCAGCAGGACCTGCTGGTGAGGAGAGCGGACGCCCTGGCACTGGACGGCAAGCTGAGCGAGGCACTGGAGACTTACCAGAAGGCGTCCGAGCTGGTCAGCCTCCGCCCCGTGCAGCTAGAGATCCTCCTCCAGTGCCTCTCGGGCCAGTGGCGGAGGAAGGAAAGTCTCACCCCCGCCGCGGAGGCCGGCACGGACCACCTCTTCTCCTGCGGAATATGTCGCGGATTCCTCTGCGAGCCCGTCACGCTGCTCTGCGGACACAGCTTTTGCAGAAAGTGCCTGCTCACGGAAAACCAGGCGACTTGTTGCAAAAACTGCGAGGACTGTCTGAAAGTGCCGGGGTTTCATGAGTATAAAGTGAACGTGGTTCTCAGTAACCTGCTATGCAAGTGGTTCCCGTCCCAGCTGAACGCACTCCGACTGAGGAGAGAAGGGAACGGACTCTACGAGGAGAGAAGGCTGGAGGATGCCTTAGAAAAATACAACGAAGCAATACGCATAGGTAGGTCAACACTCTCTTCCAATGGGGTAAACCTAGTCATTACCATTTAAACATCCCCAACAGGCTAAAACTAGTAATGATAATTGAACATCTCCAACAGGGTAAACCATTTGTTCACATAGTCATGACCATGTGAACATCTCCAATGGTAACCCTAGTCATGACCATTTTAACCACATTAAATTGAGGGCAAGAGCATGTTCTTATGTAAATGGACTTCACTGTCCATGAAAGTTATGTAAAACATTAAAAAGTGTCACAAAAAATAAAACATGGCCTGCAGAAACTGTCAATAACATGCACCCGCTGAAGAGGTCGTGAGCTCACGTCATCATAAGTCCATCTTTCATAGGCACAGCATGACGGTGTGTGATGACGTAGTTTCAAAGGAGAGCCTTTTAGCAGGCGGGGGGAAATGAGGCGTGGAAGTTGAATAAGATGCAATCTAGGCTAGGAGACCAGCCATTACATAAGCGTGCACTGCTGCCTCTTGTATAACAACACAAGCGGTGGAGCGAGGATATAGGTCAAAAGTTAATAACGTTTCTTTTGGGTTTTGCAGTGGAACATAAGTAGCATGTTGACCCTGTCACAGTAGTGCATACTGATCAGTCTTATTCAAGATAAATAAAAATAGTCCCGCAGTCATAAGGGGACTAACATGGGTCTATTTATTGCTGGCACATTCTGTACCCTTGACACAGGATTATCAAGACCAAGTCATTTATGCAAATATTTTATTTTCCTATGTTATATTTTAGCCCCATTGACAGAAGTAAACCACAGAATCCCACATTCCTGTGTGTGAGGTTATTGCATTCTAAGTGAAATACACTATACGGACAAGAAGAATTTGTGGACATTAATTCTGTAGGGCATTTATGAGGCCAGGCACTGTTGTTGAAGGCATGGCTGGCAGTCTTCATTCCTGTTTATCCCAAATGTGCTGGATGGGTTTGAGGTCAGGGTTCTGGGCAGGCCAATCAAGTTCTTCCACACCAAACTCCTCCAAACATGGAGCTTGCTTTGTGCACTGGGGCCCAGTCATGCTGGATTAGTAAAGGTTCCTCCCAAACTGTGTCCACAAAGTTGGAAGCATGCTGTTGTCCAAAATGTCTTGGCATGCTGAAGTGTTAAGATTGCCCTTCACTGAAGGCAAGGGAACTAGCCCAAACCCTAAAAACAGGTGTGTCTGAATACTTTTGTCCATATAGTCTGTCTATGAGTGCTGCCGCAAGTAACAACAGAGAATACCCACCAATGAATGTACTGAATTGAACAGTCACTTTGCACAACAAAGCAACATACAGTAAAGTTAAAAGGGGCCCAAAGTGTCCTAATTCTTAAAGTTCTGACTAAAGTACTTGTGTCCATCAGTCTTAGTAATGCTGATTTTCTTTGCAGCACCAAAGGACCACATGCTGTACAGTAACCGTTCAAAGATAAACTTCAGTCTGAAAAGATTTGAGGATGCGCTCAGTGATGGTGACATGGCTTGTAAACTGAAACCACTTTGGGCAAAGGTAAGAGAATTAAACTACTTCTGTTCATCTCTATATACTGGTATATACACACAGTAACTACATTATTAACTCATGCTTTCCAGTGTTGCAGATGTTTTGCTAGTAGAAAAGATCCTAAGATCCTAAAATAATCAGTGAGGAATAATGAAGCTGAATATGATTACAAAAAATGGTTTCCCCCCAAAAATCACTGAACAGTATTGGGTCACATTCAAGAACTGTTGATATGATAGTTTTACCAGTTTACTTGTATTGTCAGATGGTATAGCTGTTCACTTATGTGATTAGTGATTAATGCATATTTTGGCAAAGTCACATTGAGATAAATGAATGAGGCAGTTTGTGAAAACTCTTTATGTGGCAGTATTCTAAGTCTTTTTTATTGTCGTTATAAAAAGTCCTAGAATTATGCGTCAGCTTGATAGCTCAATGAATTGTTCACTTGCATTGTTTTACTGCAAAACTGGACATCATTACATGCCTGTTTTATTTGCATACCAATTGTACTTTGCTTTTATTTAGGGACACATAAGAAAAGCACAGGCTCTCACAGCAGTGGGGAAACCTGAGGAGGCTTTAACAGAGTATCTTATCTCCATATCTTTGGATCCTGAAAGCAAACTTGCGAAAATTGAGGCACAGAAGGTGAGCGGATGTATCTTGTAATGTCAAGGCAGTCTAATAACAACTATTACTGTTACAAGTCATTACTGTCTATTTTTACATTTTAATTTTGTACTCTCATTTACAGTTGTTGAGTGATCTCCTTAAACCAGTCAGAGATCATGTGCAAAAGAAAATTCTTGAAGACACAAGCTTATTGTCCTTAAGGACAAGAGTAAAAGGTGTTCTCTCTTCGAATTTAAGCTCCAGTGAATCTACCCCTTTGTCATACAAGGTAAGAAAAAGGTGTAAACACATTGATCTGTAAGATAATATTGTTGGAAATAAACAAACTAGGGGTCAGTGGAATGAGTGGCATTGATATATTATTTTTGCAATAAATTATGATATTAAAATATAGAAAAGATGGGAATTTTGGCTGTAGTTACATATTTTGATTAGAGCTGCACATGATGCAGTAATTTAGTTATTGTGTTTGCAGTATACATTCAAGAGGTTGAAAATGTGTAAGGGAACCCATGATGTGAAGAATAAGAATTTGGGTGCTTTATTTTTGGTGAAAATCTTGTATATTTTTTGGTTTCGGTGAATGCCTTGATCTATTCAAACATTAAAAGATATTCTGTTGTTGCTTAGTGTGTTCACAGCACACAATAAAACTTTCAGTGATTGATTGTAGCCCAATCTGCATATTGGACATTTGTGTGATGCTGATATTGCCAAGGCCAGTGTAATGATGACAGTTAACAGAAAGCGGAACATGTTATATTTGACCTTTTTTAGGACTACACGAACATCAATAATGTTGCACTGAGTGGTAGTCCAAGAGCTGCTTCAACTACAAGTATTGAAAATCCAAGTGAACGAAAAGGGAAGATTGATAGATCTGCCAGAATCACCAATCAGAACTTCTTCCTGAAGCGTAAATACAGTGTTGAGAAGGATAGCAGGGATGATGACACACACAAACGTTTTAAACAAGGTAAGAGGGTCACACATGATTAACATAATGAAAATGCTACTGGTTTGGGTTTAAAATTAATGTTGATGCATAGAGGCTTTAGTGAGTAGTGTATTTATTTAATTATTATTGACCATGTTGTATTTCTGTTGACTTGATGGCAAAATAATCACAAAGGCTACAGGTGTAATGGCATGTTTATGAGCTTATTGTAGTAATTTTGATATCCCTTGATCCTCTGATATCCTTTGAAAATGAAATACTTATATGTCAACATATATTGTTATATAAAGAAGAATTAATTGAAATGTATTTTCAAAACTTTGTTTTTGAATGGGATCTATCTAAACACTTGTTGATTTTATTTTCTCTGTAGATGAGCAGAAAACATGTGGCGGTTTAACAGCAGACCTGATTGACCCATCTGATCTGGAGTGTTCACTCTGCATGAGGTATTTAACAGCTGAGAAGTTTCCCCTCCTATAGCACACATGCATGAAAGCTATTTGAAATAGCATGCTTTTAGTGGCACAAGATGTTTCAAAGTCATTTTTTAAAAGCAAATAGTGGCACAAAATGTGTGAAAGTCATTTTTAAAAAGCAAATCATTTTACTAAGCACTCTCACGATGCAACATCTGTGATGTGACGTGGACTAGATATTCAAGAACGAGAGACTTTTGCTTAAAAGACAGGCATAATAATTATTGATTGCTGAGCCCTATGTACACCTTTTATATTTTAACGTTTTGATACTCGTACTAACATTCATTTTTTGATATATGTGCATAGATTGTTATAAGATTATTTTTGTTACATGCATTAATTCTATTCCGTATGAAGTGATTGTTGGCTATGTGCCTGTATGTACAGTTTTGTATAATATGTCTTCTTTATCATTATGGTGCACCCTAGACTCTTCTATGAGCCAGTGACTGCACCATGTGGTCATACCTTCTGTTTGAAATGTCTGGAGCGATGTTTGGACCACAATCCACAATGTCCTCTATGTAAGGAAGATCTTTCAGAGGTAAGCTGCAGAATATCATTGCTGATGAAGATATTTGGGATGTGTATGAAAAGTCTTATTTTTAGGCGTGGCTTTGGTCGTATCAGCCTAGGGACTGTATATCATTATGTTGCTACTTTCTTCTACAGTACTTGGCACAAAGACAGTACTCAAAAACGATTCTGCTGGAGGACATCATATGCAAATACTTCCCTGCAGAGCTTGTAGACCGACAGAAGCTTAACGAAGAGGAAATTGCAGAGCTATCCAAGTAAGTAGTTCAAGTGTTGCTGTGTGGGTTCATATCATTCTTCACATGATCTCTTCCTGTCAGATTATCTTGTTGTACTTTGATTTCTGTTTAGGAGATCCCCAGAGGGAAACTGTTTTTTTTTTGTTAATTTTTTTTATCATGTGCTAATCCACTCATGCCCCTTTAAATATGCTTCACGAATTTGCATTACATATTTATTATTATTGCTCAAATCCGTTTAGACAGTGGAGCAATACATTCATGACAGTGAGCTGGCAGTAAAAGTGTGCATGTTTATTTATTCTATATGGTTTTGACATGAAGTACTGCATATAAGCGTGTCTTAAAAACTCTTTTACAGTTTAAACAAGAATGTGCCTATATTTGTATGCACCATGGCCTTCCCCACGGTCCCTTGCCCACTGCACATCTTCGAGCCCTGCTACCGGCTTATGATCCGGAGATGCATGGAAACGGGCACAAAACTATTTGGAATGTGCCTCAGTGACCCCACCAAAGGGTAAACAAAAAAACTGAAAGCCAGCTGTTTTACAAGTGTTTTACTTTTTCTAAAAGTGACACTAAAATGTTTATGTTTTGTGTAGATTTGCTGATTATGGCTGTATGCTGGAGATCAGGAATGTGGAGTTTTTTACTGATGGCCGCTCTGTAGTAGACACCATTGGGAGGAGGAGGTTCAAAGTAGTCCAACACAGCCAGAGAGATGGATACAATACTGCTGACATTGAGTACTTAGAGGACGTCAAGGTAAAGAATTTATGTGCACTTGTTTGTGTTTTATGTTTAGTCTAAGATAGATTGATCTAAGGCATTTAATTACTAGTTCCAACCTGACAGACTTGTAGGTTGTTGTGTCTCTTTGTGTAATAGTGGCTATTTTTTTCTGTTGTCTCAGTTGCCCAGTGCATTGTGTCATCATTCATTTCACTGTTAAATATTCATTCTTTTGTACTTTGTAGGTAAATGAAGAGGCTGAAGCAGAGTTGCAAACTCTCCATGATATGGTGTATGACCAAGCTTTAGTCTGGGTCAACTCTCTCAAACCAGAACAGAAGGAACGGATAGAGGGCCACTTTGGTCCTATGCCAGTGAAGGATTCTGATCCACAGGTACTTAAAAGAAATATACAACACGTACAACTTTCAGTCAAAGAGAAGAACCATTCGAATCTAAGTTCCAACCTCTCAGATCGTGCTCAGTTTGTTGTTTGTTCAGTTTAAAACCTGTAGATTGCAGTCTACTACAATCTCTAGTGGTGTTCCTCAGGGTTCTGTTTTGTGCTCTCTTTTATTTATTATATATCTGCTAACCTTTGCAATATTTTCAGGAAATTTGATACTCAGTTTCACCAATATATTTATGATGTATAAAACTGAGCATAAAGACTCAATGCTACACGTGTATATATATGTGTGTGAGGTCAATGTCTCAGTGGCTGATTTGGCTATTCACACAAGGGGGTCCTAGGACCTTTCACAATATTAGGTAGATAGTTTTAATGTAACTGATTGTGTGCGTATTATTTGCCAAAAACTATGAAAAAAACAGGTGCAGAGGTGGAGTATTTATGCAGTGTAATGCATTCATTTAAATAATCTTTTTCCAATCCTGGAGTTCCGCTGTTGGTATTTTTCCTGCTTTAACGTGGCTTATCCACCTAATTGGCTTATTGATAAGCCCTCCTTCAGTTGAAGTGGGTGTGTTAGGGAAAACAGTAAAATGTGCAGGACATGGGTAGAAGACAGGCAGCGGCACTCTTTCAACAGTGCAGGCCATGTAATTTAAACTTCAACTATAAAATGTAACTTTTGAAAGCCTGTTGTATTGCCAGACTAGTGTGTGTGTGCATTTGTGTGTGTGTGTATGTGTGTGTGTGCGTGCGT
>JBBPCW010288263.1:0-10557 GCA_037974425.1 Phenacogrammus interruptus
TCGTGGATGGGTGTTCCAGCACAACAATGACCCAAAACATACAGCAAAGGCAACAAAGGAGTGGCTCAAGAAGAAGCCCATTAAGGTCATGGAGTGGCTTGGTCAGTCTCCGGACCTTAATCCAATAGAAAACCTATGGAGGGAGCTGAAGCTCAAAGTAGCACAGAGACAGCCTCGGAAGCTTAGTGATTTAGAGATGATCTGCAGAGGAGTGGACCAACATTCTTCCTAAAATGTGCGCAAACTCGGTCATCAATTACAAGAAACGTTTGACCTCTGTGCTTGCAAACAATGGTTTTGCCACTAAGTCTTAAGTCTTTTTTGTTACAGGGTTCAAATACTTATTTCCCTCAATGCAATGCAAATCAGTTTTTATTTAAAGTTATTTTTTCAATTTTCCTTTTGATGTGCTATCTGTTAAAATAAACCTACCATTAAAAAGATTCTGTTCTGAGACTTTTCATTTCTTTGTCATTGGACAAACTTACAAAATCAGCGAGGGGTCAAATAATTCTTTCCCCCACTGTGTGTGTATATATATATATTACTACATAGCATATGGCCACAGTTATTGTAAATACCTCATGAAAACAGATTGCATACACAAACTTACACCCAAGTGTGGTTTTGGTTGCAGTTTGAGCCCCCTAATGGTCATACGATTGAGTAGATCAGCCTACTCAGCGCTGAAGCATGAAGCAGGGTATGTGGGCGTCCCTGCTGGAGGATGTCACAGCTACTGACGCATGATTTGTACCATGGATGCGCACAGGCACCTCCAAACAGACTGGAAGTTGTTGCCCCATAAATAGGACTATAGAACTTGTATGAAGGAGCACAACAGATGAGGGACTGAGTTCATTCAAAAATGTTTTGTAAACGTTTTGCAGCACAATATATTGTTTATGGGGAAACTGGGTAGATCACTTTGCTCTGTCTATATTACATTGTTCCTGTGTGCACTGTGCATTTTGTTAATACAAAGCTGAATGTTTATATACTGTAAACACATTTTAACTTAGGAACAACTCATTTAAATCAGCTAATAAAACACTGAACAGTAAAATGAACAGTAATCTGTGATTTCTCTCATCCTGCTTAAACCACAAGCTTGTTGATGGGGCTTAAAGACTCACTGTGATCTATAAGAATGAACAAAACATTACAGGCAGACTTGTTTTTTTATTTTAGTTTCAGATTCCAGCTTGATTCCAGTTTTTTGATAGCTCATAGTACATCATACTGTATCCAAACCACAAATCTGAACCACTACAATAAAGGCCTTGATGTGGTTTAAGAGGTTTTAGAGATTTGGGTGACTGTTGAATTCTATTGTTAGCAGAATTAGCCCTTTAGATATTGTGACAGAAAGTGTGAAAAATGGATGTAGAGACTGACTGAAGGAGAGGGAGGCCTCATGAGAGAGACAGACAGAGACGGAAAGTGTGAAAGAGAAATGTAGAGACAGAGGGAGAAAGATGAGGCACGTAAACCCCCCTGACCACGATAAGGTGGCAGCCCCTCAGGGGGAAAACTGAAAAATAAAACACCAAAAATGAAAATCAAATGTTCCTCATGACATTTACATTAACTGGATGGTCTATATCAAATATATTCAAACCCAACAATAACATTTTCACTATATTAACAAAACTAAAAAGGGTGGGTCAAGTTATAAAAAAAATCAATTCACCAAGTCGTGAAAAATAAAACTAATTTAAAATCGCTGTGATTACATCCGTACTGTATATGAAATGAGAAAGCTGTTGTTTTTGGGGTCCGACAGACAGGGATCCTCCAGTTGGCTCTATGCAGCACGGAGGGAAAGAGCGAACAAGAGGTGAAAACTATCATCTCATTTATGCCTTTTCCAGTGGATTTTTCAGCTACTGTAGTAAATCTTCTTTCTCAGCTTTTATTTAAGGGGGCGTTCCCTCCACTTGCTTAACATTATGTTTTCAAATACAAGCATAGACAAGTACAGAGACAACAAAAACAAAAAATGTAAACGACAATTGGTTTGAGAGTGGACCTTTCTGCAGTGACCACATCCTTGGTTGTGGTGGAAAACTTTTTTTGTGTGACATGCTTTTTGTTGGCGCGTGAGTAACGTCAGTAAGTTGAGTGTTAGCGCTGGTCTCAGATCAGGCAGCCACAGTCACTACCGGGACCACTAGATTTTTAAGGCCGCCACCAGAAAATCAAGCAATGTCATTATGATATAATCAATTATGTTCTGCCACTGCATCGATGCAGAATCATCCACGTCTGCATCGCGATGCATCTCTTATGTGATTCATTTTGTGTGTTGAGCTGTTGACCTTAACAGCTCAACACACTTAAGTGTTTGTTTTCTGTTTTGTTTTCACTGTGGATGAGAACAAAGGAATCTGCCTGGTTTTGTCATGCCTGTCCCAGTAGGTCTCACACTAAAACATATCTTTGTTCTCTCCCTTTCACTCTTTCTCTCTCTCTCTCCCTCTTTCTCTCCATCTTTCTCCCACACAGACACGCTCCCTGCCCTCAGACATGGCTTAATGCACAAGTGTGTCATACAAATGTGGTGTAATTAATGGGACAGGCTTTTGTGCAATTAATCAGCTTCAGCATCAGTTAATTACCGTCGGTTGACTGAAGTGAGTGTGCAGACAGTGAGAGATGAGGCTGTCTCGGTGTCTCTGCTTACCGGCCGCGCTTCACCTGCAGTATGTGAGCTGTCATATGTAGAATGAGGAATAGTTCCATCATTTGTGTTATCTCTTTTATTATGACACCAGATCACTGTGACCATTGGTTACTTTGCTGATATTAGTGTAAGTGATTGGCAGTGAACTCTTCATGTCTGTGTATGTGTGTGTTTAAGGATCCCTTCTCTTTCTTATCCTTGGTTTTAAATTCATTTCCGGTTCTTGTTAAAGATGCATTAAAGTATAGCTGTCATGGAAAATCACATTTTCCTTCCTTTTTTTATAACCAAGTTTGATAGACTATGTAAATGCATGCTGTCATAGTATACTATATTAGTGAAAGTGACCATAGTTAGGCATAGCTCTTACAGTTCTTGCTTTAAAAGTTTTTTTTTTAATGTATCATTGCTGTGATGTCACAACCATGGATGCACTCATGACTGCCTTTGAACCTGCAGCAGTTTGGAATGCTGATATGATAAGGAATGTTGTTACTACATACAGTAACCCATGTGTTGTCCTGGCTATGAGGAAACAAATGGTAGCCTTCCTAAAATTTCGAAAAGGAATGAGAGTAGATGTTTTCCCTTTTTCCCCCTAAAGATTTCAGTCTTCCACTCCTGGCCTAACCAATGAATTATACACATTAGTCGTAGAAACAATTTAAATGAAAGTATTAATTGGAGGCTAGAAGCTAGTCATGTGAAAAAAGAATTCTGACTGTTTTTCGAAGTGGACCTATAATGTAAAATACACTAGAATGAATTGAAATCCAAACCCATTTGAGGTGTAGTTTATAATGTAGTCTATAATTAAGTGTGTGGTCTGTCTTTCCTCTCACAGGCAGATCACGATTGAGGAGGGAGAGCAGAGGGCTAAGGAGCTGAGTGTGATGTTTATCGAGACCAGCGCCAAAACAGGCTACAATGTGAAACAGGTGAGTCCCTCTAACTTAGGAGTAGAATTGGTGATTCTCACCATTTGGTCTTATTTTATGTTGGACATGAGTTTGTCACAATTGCTTGATTATAGTTGGTAATTCGGTGAAAAAATAAATGCCAGTATTATAATTGCAAGCAAGTATCTGCTGATGTTGATATAATTCCAATATCATTGTGCATGCCTAATCAAAATGATAGCTAATTGCAGAAAATATGTCTGAGGTCCTCATAGTGGTCGAATCATCATCCATGCCAGACACAGCACTTTTAAACATGCTCTGTTCACATGTAGCTTTTGATGTAGTTGTGCGGCATTTAATACTTTACAAAACAGTTTGCAATCGCAGTGCAGGGTGTTCTACATGTTTCAAGTTACAGAAAAAGAAGAGATGATGAGGCATGAACATTTTGCTTAGCAGTCGCAACAAAACACAGCCAGGAGTGGTGGAAGAATGGCTTTCAGATTTTATGTTAAGCCTATGTTTAATTATAATTATGATTAGCTAAAAAACTTCTGATAGAGGCAGGTATGATATCGAAAGTTTTAGTTGGAGTGGGAAATATGGGCTGCATTGCATTTTACACACACACACACACACACACACACACACACACACACACACACACACACACACATACTACCCGATGACTTCAGCCTCCGAAACACATTTAGACCACAAATATAGTTACATTTGTCTTTTTTATACGTGTACAGACTATAGGTGTGTGCTCCTGCTGAGTATGAGTGACCTCCTATTGGCTGGAGGAAATGTAGGTGGTTTTAAGGTTGTTGTGAATTTGTAAACTGTATTTATTTGAATAGTCTCATATGTATCTATCTGTCTAATTTATCTATGTGTAGATTTATATATAATATGTTTATATATAAATGTGTGTGTGTGTTTGAGTCTGTGTTTGTTCGTTTTTGTCTTCTGAGGTGTAGTCAAAGCAGCGTGAGTCAGTATGACTAAGCGCAGGGGCGGAAGAGACACGGCACTGACGCGGAGAAGAGCTCTGCTCTCTCTCTCTCTGTCTCTTTCTCACTATTGAAGGAAGTGTGTAGCTCTGTACTGAGTGGGCTGAGGAGTGCGTATTAGCCACAGATTTAGGTGCATCACACTGTGGCTACATGAAACACTTCCTCTCAATCTGAGTCTGTCTTAGTATTGATTCTGTGAACCCTCTGCCATCTCATAAACATCCTCAGTTATTTCCTCGTGGTTCTTAAAGCAAGTGGGTTTTGGAGCAGTGAGGCAGCTCCAGGTTTAGTCACTAGACACCAGTCAGTTACATTTAACCACTACAAAATCAAATAGGCTATTCTTATTTCTAGTCGAAACTAGAAATTGTGTCTTTTTGGTCTTGAAAGATGCGGTAATAGATGCATATTTGCCAGGAACATATTTCCTTAAGCCTGATTTAATTATGAAAATCTTGTTTTCCCTTTATCTGGTTCAGAATTCCCTTTATCCAGTAACACACAAAAAAAATGTTTTGCCCCTTTATAATCAGTGTCAATTCTGGCCACAAATGTCTTTATACTGACTGAGCTTGATTGCACAGCAGATAAACTGGCATATTTTTGGCCTAGTCTGGTTCTAAACTGGTGTATATCTTTTTGGATATAACAAGGTTTGAACTGAATAACAGCTAACACATAATGTGAAACAAAAGTTATATTAATCATAAATAGCGTTCATATTTCTTCAGAACGTAAAGATATAAGGTATTATAGGACTGTTTACTGATAAAAACAGTATTTTATGTCATTAACCATGTAATTTTAAGATCAGTAATGTGCAGATTAGTTCAGTTTTGTAGGGGACCATGGGAAATTATTCTGTACCCTAAACCACAGCATTACTATGAAGATGCTATGAGGTGTATAAATCAAAAATCAAATTTTCATAAATCATTTTTCAGTTTTTGGTATATATTATAAATGGTCTTTGTGCCGTGACCACATTGTGTAAATTTGTTTCACTTTTTTTTACACAGAAAATACTAATAAAACCACCTGCCACCAAATATTCAACCTAAACATGTACAGTCATGCTACAAAATAGAGAATGAAGCTAATGTTGAGGCCTGTTTCAGCCCATGCAGACACACTGCTCTCATTTACTTTATTGCTTTGTTGTTTCTCAATAGCTCAGCACCAGTAGGCACGTATAGAACCACACACACACACATGCCTGACACCAGCTACTCTTCTGCAGCGCCTGCTCCATGCTGACTAAACACCTCTGTACTATTGACAATATTATTATGAGCCTAATGTATGCAGGCTTTATCTCTCGGGGTGTTATCATTTAGCTTTGCATGGTGTCCTGCTCTGCAAGGTCTAGATTCTTTTCATTCTGTCTTATTTTGCCGGTTGCTGGTGGACAATAATGAATGTTTGTTAACTGAGTTTAGAGTCACTGAATGCTTCGGTGTCTGTTTCACGAGAGGGGTGAGATTACAATCAATAGTAAGATGTTCTTATTTATCTGTGCTCCATAACACCAGCCAAAATCAGCTAAACGGATTACTGAGCAGAGGTAATTGCAAAATGATAGCTCCAATATCGACTCAAGCAAATGTAATTTTAAAATGTGCAAGCATAGCACTGATGCATAAAATTCTGTTGTGGAATAGATTAGCTTTGGATTATAGGCCATCTTCTGTAGTTTTCAACGGAAAACATGATGAACAAACCTAACCAGCATGCTGTTTTCCCCCCATTTTACTATTAATAACATCATACCATTTGCAGTAGTATTGATTTACTCTGTTATTATATTTGGGAGAGTTAAAAAAAATGGAAACGGCATCAAATTCACATATATAACGGCCATTTGATCAGGTACACCCGACAGTTACTGACTGTTACTGGGCAGCTCCACTCTACTCTGCAAAGAGACCATTTTAAGACCTTTCACACAATAGTGACACCAACATGGTAGTGTGTGTTTCCTTGGTGTATGAGGCACAGTGGTGTTTCTGGGGCTTGAGCTCAGTGTCGTTGCTGGGTGGCAAAAAATCCATCAACCATTAATCCAACAGACACCTGCCACTGATAAATACCTGGAAGATGTCTGTCAAAAATTGGTCTTGGACAAAGAGAAGTTATAGTTGCTCAAATACAAAGGAGTACCAACAAGGTTGGAGTGATAAATAAGGTGCCCTATAAATGTACAGAGCGTTACAAACACAGCAACACTGCTGTACCAGCAATCACACTAGCACCGCACACTTCTAAACTAGTACCATACTGGTTCTGCAGTGGTGGTCCCTATAATTAATATTGCTGATACATTGCTAATAAAAAATGTAGGTACATTGACACAGAATTGGGAGGTGTTTAGCTTTGTGTGTGTGTGTCTGTATGTCTGTATGTGTGTGCTGGCTAATTGGATCATGTTCTGTTGGCTTTGGCCCAGCCACATTAAAACATGCTTTATGGGCCTCTTTGTCTTTCCCAGTCAAAAGCAATTGCCTGGAGGTAGCTAACAAAATAACCCTTTTTTCTGCCCTCTCTCTGCCTAATGGTCCACTGTCCTGTACACTCCTGGCTGGTCCAGTGTGATTGATGATGTGAAATGAGGCGAGTGGAGTGGATGCATACACTAACTGCCCTTTTTTTTGCTGGGATTTGGGCAGAGCGAGATTGATTATTCTATATTCTTCTGCAGTTTCTCAGGGTGGTTGTGCGGAGAGGCTCTATTAGTGGAGGTTCAGGTGCAGGATCACTGCTTTGCAGACTGTGTCCTGTCAGGAGATTTTCTCTCACACTGCTCTGCTCTTCACATCTCAGAGAGCCTCAAGTTAAAAGCTCCTATAAGTGCTTTTTGCTGTCTGTTTCTCTCTTAATACATGGGAGGTGGAAAGCTAGTTTAGAACAAAATCACATAGAAGTGGTCTGCATGGGGAATTGGTTTCTATTTATACTGTCAAGAAGGCGCACCCGCATCGGTTCAGCTGAGAAAACCTGAACCTTTTGACTTCTTTCAGTGTGACATCTGTTGAAAAGGTTAAAATCTACGCTTTTGACATAATTTGCCTGCTTTCAATGAGCTATAAGTGAGAAATAGCTAAACCTAAACTCACTTTCAAGGGGTAAAATCCATTTAGATTGAAAATGCCATTGAATGTACAATCAAAAGTCAACATGTTTTTTTACGATTAAAGGAGAATACATATTGGCTTGTTTCGGTTTCATATTTATATAAAAAAAAATACCATTCCTATGGGAGAAGGCAGTTTGCAAGGAATTAATGTAGCTTTCTATTATTTCTTAGTGTAATTTAATAGGAGGCAAATGTCTCTAGAACGGATCCTCAATGGTTCATTAAAATCCTTACAGTTTGATATGAAAATAACTGATATGGCAGATAAACACAAGGTATCCACAAGGTTATGTGCAGTCGAGACCTCAGCAATAGGGCAACAGTGTAATCAGATGTTCATGTAGTCACTCATGAATGACAAGAAATGAATCTCAATATGTCTGTATAATGATTCAAGCTTCATCTCTCTTTCATCATTCATTATCAATTAATACATGTTTCTAAGTCCACATAACTCTAATTGCTTCTTGTAATTATTGTTGCGATGTTCAGTGTTGACATAAGGAGGATGGAATAACCTCCTTGGTTTTGTTTAATCATATGGTTTCTTATGCTCTCAGTGTTTTTTCTGTTTTGTTGCCTTTGAGTTGCTTGGACTTGCTTTGTTGCCTTTGAGTTGCTTTTGTAAACTTGATTTGAGTTGAAATGAATTTAAAGCTAACGATGACACCTCAAAGGCAGTAATTGCCATGCTGGGAAGACAAGGGAACTAAATATTTGATTTTAAAACAATATTTTTAAAACACTATTTAGAATATGTAATGGTTTATTGCTTCTACTCCATTTTCCTTTAACAGTATATTATTTAGAGGCATAAATAAGCTATTAGTCTACTTTTTAGATTTCGCCCTGGCCTAGTACTTACATTCTGTAGCTGTCACTTTTCAGTATTATTTATATATTTCTTCTCCTCATACACAAATGTGCACAGAAAACTGTAGGAGAGTTTAATTGGAGTGGGAAAAAGATTTTTGTGACATGCATTTTCTTTCCTGCAGTGACTAATTAAATATCTGTTCACTCTTTTAAAAATTGTCAGAATGCAGAATCTCTAGAGTGTATGATTATAGCTGTTTGTGCGCGCATGTGTGTGTGTGTGTGTGTGTGTGTGTGTGTGTGTGTGTGTGTGTGTGTGTCTCTGTGATGTGGCTGAGACAACAGGTGAGGACGAGATGACTCCAGGTCTACTGATGAAAGCAATATGGAGGCCTTTAATAATAGTATGTGTGTTACTGTCCTCTGATCCTTCTCTCTTTTTTCTCTTTTTCCCTCTCCCTTCTTTCAGCTATTTCGACGTGTGGCCGCAGCTCTTCCTGGGATGGAGAGCATGCAGGAGACGAGCAAAGAAGGCAGTATCCTTTTAGACACTGCAGTTTGCAAACCAACACACCTTACACCACTGATATATCTTAATGGAATACTTCAGTGTTTTTCACCTTTACATCCATCTGCCGCATCTGTAGCATGCAGTCAATTACCAAGGACAATCATTTTGAAGCCACCCACCCGCTGATTTTATATTATAAGTCAACAAGTTTTCCGTTCTTTTCCGTTTTGAAAAAACACTACAGAATATGAATAGTATGATACAGATGAGCCAAATGGAAATTAGGTTGAAAACAGAGACGGAATAGAAAATGGGTTCTAGCTTCATGCTAAGCAGAAGATAACCAGTCACTGGGTCTCATTTTAGACCAGCAATTGCAGCAGCCCCCCGCTGTTACGGGGTTGCGTTCCAAGAGCACCCGCATATAGTAAAAAAGCGCGTTGTTGTGTAAACCCTAAATATGCCCCCAAAAACGCTATTTATGCTCCCAGAATACTAATTAATTTCCCTTGTAATGCATTACTTAAAGAAAATGTAAAAGTGTATTGGCCTCTTTTAATTTAATTAACAGTAATAAAAATGCAGGGCTTTAAGAAGGACAAAACAAAAAACAAGAGAAACACTGTGACAATCTACGGGGGAGATTCTGGTCTGCAGCTGTCACAGATGCTGCAAACGGCAGCAGCAAGGAGAAATAAATAATCAGAATTAGAATTTCTTAGCTGAATTTCATATTTGTTACAAAATTTAGCTCTAAAATATATATATATATATATATATATATGAAGGTGGAGGATATCTATCTACAGTTTCCGCGTTATTGTGAGGATTTCCATATACCATTATCAGATCGGTTTTCAGGAAAAATCCACGTTACTCTGTATCCACGACTACTGATCTGCGTAGAAGTGAGGGGCTACTGTATACTAAAATAGTCTTGCAGGGAAGCTTCTGCCACCAGGGCAGGGTAAACTCTTTAAAGAACATCTGTTTTAGCATTTCTCCTCACGATATATTTCCATGTATCTATGCATTCTTACTGCGAGCTGCGGTGATGTTTGCTGTTTATAAGCTGTGCTTGTTCAGATCTTCTGCATCTGCTTGTTGTTTGAGTTCTGTGGGCTCCAGGTTTACATTCTCAGAGCTTTAAGATCCTACATCAGTGGAATATCAGATAGCAGCACTCCTGTTCTTTCTCTGCTGTTTTTCCTATAAAGTCCTATACTAGCGTAGTAAAAAACTCTTCTAGCCCATTGGCTGGGAGGCACGCAGTGATTTACTGTGTTTGTTGTATACGTACAGCTGCAGGTTATACACCCAAATACTGACAGAGAATCATGTGCTGTGAAAATAGGTCTTTGCTGGAGGTTACAGGGGTCAGTGAGTGAGCCTTGAGTCAATTTATAAATATAAATAAATGTGTGTGTGTGTGTGTGTGTGTGTGTGTGTGTGTGTGTGTGTGTGTGTGTGTGTGTGTGTGTGTGTGTGTG
>JBBPCW010288272.1:0-10557 GCA_037974425.1 Phenacogrammus interruptus
GGTTCGGTAAGTTGTGCGTTTCTCTTTCTTTCTCTTCTGTCTGTCTCTGTCTGTCTCTCTCTCTCTCTCTCTCTCTCCATGTTCCCTTTTTTCAGTTTTGCTTTTGTCACACGCCGTTCACCACAGCAGATGATTTCTGTTGTGCACTTCTACTTTTAAACAGCTAACTGAAGTTGCTTATTTAGTCAATGAGCCATGTGTGTGAAAAGTGAAATAAATAGACAGATAGAAAGAGAATGAGGGTATATGTACCCACAGGGAAGTGGACAGGTGTGTTCACACACTCACATGTATGCGGGTGTGAGCTTGTGTATATTTGTCACGCTGTGTGTGATGAGAGGGCCGCAAATTGCATGCTGAAACCAAATTACATTCTTTAGATTATGTCCTAAAACTCTTTACCCTAAACTTTCACCTACAAATCTACTGAAACGCAAAAATGAATTTCTTATAAGTACAGGAAAGAACAAATTCTCTGTGAATAGGCAGAAAAAACACAAACCAGATGGGTCAGCGGGAAAAGCCCGTCTTGAATTGCTGACTATAGTTACCACTTGGCTAACATGTAAAGTAGGGGTTTTCTTGATTTCTTGATAAAATATGCATCACATTATTTAATCGTTCCGAGGTTTGATCAGTTGGAACAACCAAGAACCAGATGGTACCACATTTAAAAATCTTATCAAAAGCAATGAATACAATGAAAATTGTTCAATATTGCACACATTGCGCTGCACTAAACCAAATTAATCAAGACTAATCATAGTTCCTACATAATCAAACATGCAGCTGGTCAGTGTACTTTAAATGCTCAGAAAAGCATATTGTGCAATGTGATACAGTGTAATATGTGATGCAATTAATTATTACAGTATTTATTGTCATATTGCCTGCCTCTACCTCAGATTTGACTGTTTTTTACAGGTGGTTTCACAGAGATATTTCTGGTCTAGAAGCAGAGTCGCTTCTGAAGAGCCGTGGAATCCATGGAAGCTTTCTGGCCAGACCCAGCAAGAAGAATGCGGGAGATTTCTCCTTATCTGTCAGGTAAATTTTTGTGTTGTTTTCTGATAGACTTGAGCAGCAGTGACAGGCGTAGTGTTCATGATGTTATGCTTTAGATACTGGTCTGTCATGGAAGTGGTGGTCATTTTCAGTGCTATGTTGTGTGCCGTTCTCTGCTATACAAAAAAACACTCTTACTACTCTTACTCACTAAATTCCTGACTGGTGGCTTTGCAGCTGCTGGCCGTGTAAGGACACTGAGCTGTGGGGAGCAGTCTGTTTCACTCAGGCTGGGGGAGCAGAAGTGTTTTGAGGAAAGGTGTCCCTTTTCTTGCATAATTTATTGTCTCTTTTGCCATTTTCGAGCTCCCTAATCACTATTACTTTCAATGTAGAACTATTTGGGATTTGAATAAATCAGCAGTCCTTATCCTTATTCTTGCAAAGGATTTTTCATCATTAACTGATATGTCTTTAAAAAAAAAAAAAAACCTTGTTGCTATTATAATGACATTATAAGTTTTGCTGTACACAATCGTGTTACGACCTTTACCCAGCTACACTGTCAAAACAGGACACTATCCTTATAAATGTACAACTCCAAGGTACAAACAATGTAGCTGTACCCTAGGGATATATTTCATATACTTGTATGTATTGTGGCTTGTTCTGTTTGAGATCTATATTGCGACCGTCAAGTACAAGACTCACGTATAGACGTTACATTCACCTGCCCAGCCAGACCACAAACCTGGACATGTGTGTGTTAAAACTGTTCCAAAAGAAACCACGTGTCAATATATACAGGAATGTTTTATTGCAGAGAGGTGTTGCAGAAACTACTGAAATCATCATCATGGCATCATAGTATGCAGCAAAGGGTTAAATCTCTAAAGTGCTTATAGCACTATATAGCACTCTATAGCACTACTAAAATATTGCAGTAACACTAATAGGCCATATCACCCTGCCGCACCCTCAAATGACCTACATGGTCCTTATGATCCAATTATGTGGCTTAAATGACTTTGAAAAGTATAACACACTTTTCACAAAAAAGGAACACATTTGTACCGTTTGTAGCTTTTTAAGTACAAAAATAAAACCTGGACATAAGACAGAGTTACTAAAGGTTGAAGATGTATTCTTGAGGGTACAAACCCAGTGAGACGGCTGTCTAAATAGTGCTAACAATTCGTCTGGGAGACTGGGAGGGAGACCATGATTAGTTTGCCATAGGCACCAGATTGCCTTTTAATTCATTATGTACACTACACACCTTTTTACAGAATGTTGCTTGACTTAGTACTCAAAAGTCACATTTTATCACATATAATGAGGTGCATTGTGTTTACTCTGTGTCCACTAGGATGCATTTTTTGTACATGAGCTCATGTTATGCACCGTAAGAGTGAAAACCAACATGTTTTGAAGGTGAGATGTTTCCATGAGCCTTCTTTAGAAGCTTCTTCACTGTGAAACAAAACGTTCGTTTAGCATTGAAACCACAGATTTGTTTTGTCCTGCGCAGGAAGAGGTGGGGACCACATGAACCTTAGCATAGTTATTAGGGTTACCTGTTTACTGAAACTGCATGCAAGGGATCTATAGACACTCGTCCACTGCCTGTGTAAATAAAGGCTCACTGCTGCTATGCAACTGCTGTTCTCCTGCTCTGGACCAGCGTTCTGAAGCTTGCTCAGAAATCCTGTAGATTCAGCTAGGTGGACTAGACCTACAGTCCAGTGTAAAAGTCTTAGGCATCTGAGAAAATTCTATATAAAGCCATTTACTGGACAGTCAGTGTTTAAAAAGAGAAAAACAACAAATAATCTATAGTATAACAACTACTAACAACAAATAATAATAACTAGTAATAAAAATAGTTTCATCTGTGTTGTAATGATGTAACCTGTAATGATGAGTTTGAGGCAGGGTTTATGTGTGTAACCTCAAATTTAATAAACAAACACAAAAC
The DNA here is from genome assembly GCA_037974425.1 of Phenacogrammus interruptus. Classification (NCBI taxonomy): domain Eukaryota; kingdom Metazoa; phylum Chordata; class Actinopteri; order Characiformes; family Alestidae; genus Phenacogrammus; species Phenacogrammus interruptus. The sequence continues at coordinate 2,984 of JBBPCW010288272.1, forward strand.
AAAACACAAACAGTAACAAAGGCCTACTGAAACACAGGAGTGTATGTACTGACAAGGATGGCAGAAACTGAACAGGGGAGGAGACAAGAACAAGACACAGGTGAACAAGATAAGGGCACAGGCTAAAGTGAGGCTAGCACCAAAATAACAAGGAACATAAATGCATAAAAACTGTTGTTACATTTTATTTATGTTTATTCATTCCTACATGTTTATTCCAAACATTGGACACTAAACAACCACAATTAAATAAAATAATAAAAGTTTAAAAAAAACCCTTAATATTAATTCCTTTGTTAAGCAAAACTTGACTGATGCATCTTTATGAATTCAGGGTGCATCTATTTTAGTGTAAAAATGATACATGATACACTTCACTGTACCCATAATTGTATGCAGAAATGGATACACAGCCATGTGTAAAAAAAAATCACACTTGCAAATTAATATTGCATCTAAAAAAATATCAGCAGTGCTAGCCAAAGTCAACACCGGTGGTGTGCAGATGTATGCAGAATGTGTTGGAGGAAGTCAGAAAGCACTTAACAATGCCTTTTAAAGTGTAGGATGCCCTGCCAGCCTAGACTAAAAGCATATTTCGTTACTAATGTGTATTTTTATTTTGTATTTATGCATAGTAACAAAATATACATTACCACATCCTTATGTATGACTAACGTTAGCTATCGTGACGTTAGACAAATTTGTATAAATAGTCATATGCAAATGTTTGGGCATGTTTGTTCAAATGAAAATAAGTGCACATCCTTTCCAGCCATTTGCACATTTTAATGCACAAAATGTAACATATTGGCAGAAACTATAAAACAAAATGTGCCAAATTTAAAAAAGTAATGTCACATTTTTTATTTGATGTTTTATTTTTTTTCAAAACTCAGCAAATAAGTAAAAACTGAGCATACAAAATTTGCACACAAGTGTTGTCTTTCGAGAATATGTACTTATTTTAAACGTCAATAAATCATGTAATTTCACCCCATGTGTTCAAATATTTGAGAAATAAGATTAGATTAAAATAAGATTCCTAGTTTTACAGCTACGTAAGTACATGCATAACAAAGAGTCACTCTGCACTCCAAAAAGTCTAATTTCACACATGATCTTTTTGTTAGATTTGTTTTATTGTAATCTGTGCTTAATTGCACACTTGTATCATTTTATTATTATTCTTATTATTATAGGGCTTTAGAGGAGTTTTGGGCGCAGACAGGAGTTTGAGTGAATTAAAGGCTTTCCACATTGGGAGGGGTATTTTCAGAGTCTCTTCCTTCTATAATAATAATGACTGGCTGCTAGATACACACATTTACTCAACCTTAATAACATGTTCGGTCCTCATTTGTTTTCCTTTACGTCTTAAGACATTCAGACAGGCCTCTGTGGGAGCTTAAGGTTTGAGTATGTCAGTGTAAAGTGGCCATCTGTCACTCATGAACACACCACTCCACACAGTGTGAACAGCATGACATTTGTCCTCTGTATGTAAACCCATTTATGTGAGTGAAGCAGCGGGCAGCCAGGAACACAGTGCCCGGGAGCAGTGTGTGGGAACAGTGCCTTGATCATGGGTTCCTCAGTGGTGAAATTGAGTGTATTGGGATTCACACCTACAACCTTCTGATCACAGGGGCAACTCCCTGCCCCACCAGACCACCAGCTGCTAGTTTGGTCAGTAATTTTGTGGTGTATCACAGCAGAAGTGTGAAGATTATTTACGCTGCTCTGCTTTTTCAGAGTGCTCTTATGTGAAATACCTTGTTCACAGACATGCTTAGTTTGCCTTTAAAAACTGCCTCATGGAAGTTATCATGTTATGAATATCCTGCCTGAAGCTTTGTGTAGTTTTAGGAAGGTTTTGGCGTAAAATGATTTTTACTTTTGTACCAATATTGTTCCATGTAAAAATTCATGTCCAATAGGCATTTGAGTTTCAACCTGCTTACTTTCAGCACAACTGTAAATAAATCCTAGTTTGTGACGTTCTCTACAGTAAATCGCTTCATATTAAATCATGAACTGAATTTCCTCTTTAAGGCATCTTTAACCAACTTGACTAGATTTGTCTTGTGTTCCTTAAATTGAACTGCTTATCTCTCTGTCTGACTCTCTCTCTTTTTTCTCGCACTCTTAGAGTTGGGGACATGGTGACACACATCAGGATCCAGAATACAGGTGATTACTACGATCTGTACGGTGGGGAGAAGTTTGCTACATTAGCAGAGCTGGTGGAGTACTACACAGGCAACCATGGTGTGCTGCAGGATAAAGATGGCACCATCATCGAGCTCAAATACCCTGTAAATTCCTCTGACCCCACCACTGAGAGGTGAGTTATACCCACAACCCCAATACAGGCATTCACTTCACACTGCAGCTCTCCGCTGCTCTGAGCAACCTCCAGTGGGTAGGGAAATTAAGTATTACTGAAAGGCTGCAGCTTTTTAGCATTTTACTCCACCGATACATTGGTAAGACGAGCCCACTGAGGTAAAAACAACCAAAACCAGGGAGATTGTACTGTCTATAAAGGATTAGTTGTAGTTGATTGCAACTGCCCAAATTTGGAGGAAATATTCTAAACTTTCCTAGTCAATGTAAATGGCAGAGAAGATATTTTAGTTCTTCATGCAAAATTATTGTTGTGTATATAGTTTTGGAAAGAAAACACAATAGCCTGTTTTTGTCATAGTTTTCCATAAAAAACAACAAAACCCAAAAAGACAGAAGTGCAGACCAAGTGCTGTAGGTGCAGAATGAATATCAAATGTAAGAGTAATTAACTGCATTAAATACCTAATTATGTCTTATGCATATTAATACCATAGCAGCAAATTGAAAGTAATAACAGCTTAATTCAGTTCACTTTAATCTAAATAAGCTTGACAGGCATGACTATCATTTTATTGTTTCCAGCGGTGTGGAGAATTTGATAGAGTTGTAATGAGAAGGCATGATGTATTAGTATGGCTCTTATTCCTTGGTCACACAGCCAACAGTGTGAAATGATTAGTTACCAGTGCTTCACAGTGATATGTCTTATCACTGTGATGAAAATATGCCCTATACGACAGACCACGTGAACATAATCTGATGTGTTGTGGAGAGCTGGTGCAAGGCCAATACGTCATGGAATATTATCTCAGGTGCAGGGCTGGGGTCAGAGCTGTTATAACATACACAGCAAAAACAGGATACAGCACATCATAGGATACTAACTTACCCTTAAAACTGATTCAGATCAACTGTGGCTCTGTTTAGAATCCTAAACACGCAAAATGGTTAGTTGCAGTGCAGGTGTGTGGCAACATTAGCTGACTGTAAAAAATCCCACTGAAGATGTAAAAATGCAGAACTACTAAGTATGTTTGTGAGCTGCAGGTGGTGAACTATTAAAAGAAGTGATATGCTTTCTAAATCAACTTTCTCTACAAGAACAACCACGCCCAGCTGTTATTCTTACATTTCTTCTGCAGGTTTTTAAAATCTTTACACTGCAGAAAGTGCTACATTATGCAATTTACAAGTTTGTAATACTTTTTCTTAAATCACGGTATTATTTTACTTAAGTCACATAAAATTACATGATGTCTGTTTCCCACAGAAAAAAAACCCAAACACGACATTGGTCAAGCTTCCATTGTCAAAAAATGTAATCACAAAAAGACTTGCTTTTTGTTATCTATAAATTATTCGAGTTGGCTTCTGCTGCTTTTTCTTTGTGTTTTGGCTGATAGACTATATATGACAAAGATTGTATATTTAAGGGTAATAAAGATGCATTGAGTGCTGGTATAGATGAACATAGGTTGAGTGCCAGTGGTTATAATTCATTTTTAGTGAGCTATGCTTTTCAGTGGGCCTGGCTGAGCTATCTAGTGTACATTGAGTTACAGAGTATAAGAGCTGGTTTTAACAGTATTCAGTGAAGTATGCCAGTGTCTTTGGATCCAACTACAATAATGGCTACAACTCAGGAAACTGTTTTATCAGTGTAGTCTACAAGTTATGGTCATCCAGGAATGACCTAGAGACTTACGACTAAGCATTTACATTACCGTCCCACACAAACAAATAGTTTTCAATGAACTGTGAGTGCAACATATTAGCAAATTCTTCAGAACTGTTGGAAACGCATCCCAAGAGCTCTTAAAGAAACACCAAAGCCCGGAATGTATAAGGCCACATCATTACTTAAGGTCATATGTATTACTAGTTTCATAATTCTATATATTATAGAATATAATATATTATATTTCATATGACTTTTCCATGTATTAAACTATACACTTATAGGATTACATTAGATTAGAAACAAAAATATCTCTGTATTAAGGGGATTGCAATATGGGGATCAATCATCTTCAGACTGAAATTTGCAGAATTAAAATGTAACAAAAATAGCAGAACATCAAAACTTTTTAACAGCTTTCTGTAATCTGTTAACAACGCTGACTAATCTATGGGTTTGAAGGATGTATAGACTTCATAAGCTCAGTTTATAGAGATAAGGAGTTCAGAGAACAGCCTTCTCACAAGAACATACTTATTGTAAAGTGTGTTTTATGTGGGTTTGTGTGACAACATCATATCCACCCTTGAGTGCTCAGAAAATGACTCTATTATTTACAAGACTGTGTCACAGGTGATGCAGGTGTGAAGGTTGCAGTATTTAGTGATCTAGATATGGATTAACTTTCCAGATCAATGTCATGAAACACTTAAAGCAAATATTTCTCTGAATATCAGCAGTGGGCTTTGGGAAGACACTCCTCTGCACTGAGCACTTAGGATGACAACTACATGTTTATGCCACAAGCTAACACAAACATCACAAAAATAATCTGCCCTCTCTGTCTGTGATCTGATTGGTCCCTGGAGGAGTACTGACTTGATCTCTGGTAGAATCCTAGGTTCTAGCAGCTCTCAATTTTTTGTCTAGACTTAATAGTCTGGGGGATATGATTTGTCAAATGTTGTAAATGTAAATGTAAATATAAGCATGGCATGAACAATTAAACAAAATGTGCAGGATGGAACAATGTAGAGTGCAGGGCAGTAAAACACAGTGGAAAGCAGTATACATAGTGGAGCACTGGGCAGTGGAAAGCTGTACTCATAGTGAGGTACTGGAAAGTGTAAAGTGGTGATAATAATGCGATAACGGGCAGTTTAAGGCAGTTCTCATGCCACAGCATTTATTTTTTCCCCCATACTGTCTTGTCTAGATTTACAAGACAGTATAAAGCCAAACGAGTAGTTTATAGGTCATGTGTTTGGTAAAACAAAAAAATACATTAATGTCTCTCTCATGCATATGTGTTGAAGGAAGCCGTGCAAAACATGGGCATCTACTAAAGCTTATGTTTCTTTTTAAAATCACTTAATACATTATTTCCACAGAGCAGAGGGTGGAGAAACAGTTTCGATTTCCTAATTCGTTTAATTGAACAAATGTGGCCATCGCTTGCTTCATTTGGAAACTGTGGTGTTGTTAATTTAGCAGTTTTCTCGTGGAAATTATGCAGAAAGATGCTGCCGACTTTGAAATCTTTAACCACATTTCAAAACTGATCTAGATCACTACCACAGTACAAACAGTACATACCGATTGTTACTGGTGGACATATTTATGCCATAATCCAGCCCTAACGGCTGTGTGTGCTTGGGTTTGTGTAGAAGTTTATAGGATAGAAGACAGAAATGGGCTAAAATCGTTCTGCAACGCTAAACCTTATCCCTATATTTTCCAAGCCAGTGCTTTCCTGCACGTCTTTTTTCAGCAGCTGTGAGTTTGTAACTTATCATAACACAATTAAAACACAAAGCATAGGATCCATGACACAGGACGAGAATGTTGTTATGAAGAGTGAGAGATCCTAACATGGTTTACTAAAAATGACTAAGTAAAATGGTATTCATTGTATTTGTTATATATTCATTGTATGTACAGGAAGTAATCATGATTTCATTTGCCTTTGCCTTTGAAACATGCTAAAAGAACCATATTAGTGATCAGAATCAATAGTGTACTATTGTGTCTAGAACATGTTTGAGATAAAAATCTAGATTTGTTTTCCTGGTAGACATTCCGAAGTCATCTTTGTAAGGATTCATACGTCATAAGTCAGTGAATACTTTTTCTTTCTATAAATCTATGGTATAGTATACACTTTAATATTTTCAACTGTTTAATTTTAAAAGACCTTAATTAAAACATTCAGTAATGCTGAGCCAGAGACATTGCAGTAATGAGAGTTTATGTCTGTTGAAGGGAACCTCTAAAAAAAAATCTACAAATGCTGAAACTATTGATGTTCTATTTGAGACAGACTACATGGCTGCATGATTACATTTTTTAAGAGAAACTAATTTGAATTACCTGTATAAAATATTGAGTAAGATGATGACAGTAATATTGTGAGTACTGTATCACAGTTACAGTATCGTCTTGCTCACGTCCAATAGGAAATGGAATAATAGGTTTCTCGTATGTTTCTCTGTTTCTCATAGGTTTCTCATAGGTTTCCTATCACAATGGACACCCAAAAACTAGTACTAAAACACTATCTCTACTACCACTACTACTACTATTATTAATAATAAACTACAAGGACGACTAAAATACTACTAGTTGTTAAGATAATAATAATAAACTATTACTACTATTATTGTTAATAATAATACTACTACCACTACCACTACTACTACTACTACTAATAATAATAATAATAATAATAATAACTACTAATACTGCCACTACTACTGTTGCTACTGCTGCTAATAGTACTACTACAATCAATACTATTACTACAATAAGTACTAGTCCTACTACTACTACTAATAACAATAGTAATAACAATAATAAAATACCACTACGTCTACCACTACTACTGTTGTTACTACTACTATTACTACTCATAATAATACAATTCTACTCCTAATGATAATAACACAAAATAAAAATGACGTATACCACCTCTGCTACTCCTGCTAGTAACAGTAATGTGTTCTAGTTGCATAATGAATTACATTTGCCTTGTAAATACATTCTGTAGGTAGGTTTCAGATTACATCTGTGACATTTTTCAGTTGACGAAACATAAAGTTGGAACATGTTTCTTGCTTTCATAAAACAATAATTACAGTCTCTAAATGATTAGATACACTGTTATTTAGCAATTAAATAAAGTTTATAATCTGAGCATTTGACTGAATTATTCTGCTTTTCGAGTAAAGAATAAGAAAATGATCATGCTTTTAAATGTTCTTTTCTGCTTTCATCAATAGCTATTTAGCATTTCAGAATAATTCATGCACATTACTGACTTACACATTACTGAAATACGTTTGTATTTATGTTGTATTTATAAGCTTCTGCATTTTTATTAATCATAAATACATGAATATATAAATAAAAGACAGTTTGCTGGAAAGCAAGTGAGTGTGTGTATGTTTGTGTGTGCATATATGTCTGTGTGTCACACACACACACACACACACACACACACACACACACACACACACACACACACACACACACACACACACACACA
>JBBPCW010288304.1:0-10555 GCA_037974425.1 Phenacogrammus interruptus
GCGTGGGTTTCCTCCGGGGACTCCGGTTTCCTCCCACCACCAAAAACATGCGTGCTTTGGGGAATAGGTGAATTGAGGAGTGAATGGTTGTCTGTCTCTATATGTGGCTGGCGACTGTCCAGGGTGTACCCCACCTTTGCCCGTTGCAGCTGGGATAGGCTCCAGTCCCCCCTGACCCTGAATGCAGGAATAATGGGTAGATAATGGATGGATGGATGGGTCAGAGGAAGCATGCACTTAATTTAGGATTGACCTGTAATAAGAAGGTCGTAGGTTAAGATCCTGGGACTGGCAGTGGCACCACTAAGGTACCCTTGAGCAAGGTTCAGTCCCCACCCACTGCTCCCACAGGGTGAATGGGATTAATGGTGACAAATTTCAGGCATAATATTTGACACCCCGTAAGCCTGTAAGAGGACATTGGAATGTTTGTTTAACATTAGTTTAGAGTAACACGTCAAGCTGGATAGTTGGTACCACTTCTTCAAATGCATGTAATTGCCTTTTGTGTCAGTTTTTAAGCCACTAGGATTACCTGAATTAACATTCAGGGCATATGTCTAAACTAACCAGACCCGTATCAGGTGTGCTCCAAACTTTCAGAGAAGACTGTAACATGAGCGTTGAGTCAGCGAGACCCGTCCAGTCAGACGCAGCCGTCTCACGTTCAGAGTGGAATTTGCTGGCACTGGCCCCATCTCCAGTGACGCAGCTTTACGTAAACGTACTAATCCTTTTTCTTTCATCCTTTTTTTCAATACACACATGTCCATATTCAGATATTTGTCTTATTTGTACAGGATGATCTTACCTTTGCACTGTTCACTTTCTGCCGTAACAAGGATTAATAAAGGTTTATCGTATCTTATCTTATTATTGGATTATATATCTTCACAAAATGCCTTTTAAAGACATCAAACATAGAACATCAGTAACAAAAAGACGTCCGTAAGAGGGACTCCCAATCAAAAAAAAAGAGGGACAACAAACTGACGTCACAAAAAATAGTGAATTCCACTTTCTGTATATGAACTATATGAACACCATATACTATTATAACACTATATAGAACATTCATTCTTTTTCTGTGACCACTTAATCTTTACTAGGGTTGGGGGTACCCATTTTGGAGTCTACGGCCATGAGGCAGGGACACCATTCACTCATACACTCCCTATATGGTACATTTTGAAACTAAATTAACATTTACATTACATGGGCCAACTAAGGACAAGCAAGAAAAAATAGCTTACCAGAAACCAACAATCTTCTACGAATGCCAGGAAGCTTCACCTTCCAAAGGCATCAAACTCATACCACTCAAGTGTCAGAACCCGACTAAATGTGGGTCCAAATAGGGAGTTTGTTGCAGATTAATTTGTAAATATTGACTGTATAAATGGAGAGTTAATTGTACATTTTATAACTTTAACATTTCCATGATATGGGCCTTTTAAATACTCATTTTTACTAACAATGTGAATAAACAAGATAAAGACCATTTAGATTTAATGTTGACTTTAATCATTTTTACAATGCCTGTGTTTAGTTATGGACTACAAAATGTTTCTGTGCTACGGTGATTCATGGCTGAACAAGGGAAATTGTTTTCCATTTTTGCATGCGAGCCAACTAATCAGGTCATAAAAAGGTCTTAAAGTCAACAATGTATTCCTTTCATACTGTAAAAGTTGGAAGTCCTTCATGATGAAGAATGTCACCATATTGCCTTTGATGCGATAACAGCTTCCATTATTCTTGTAAGATTTAGAGTGTTTCTATTCTATTCTATTGAGCATAAATGAGATCAGGAACTGGTGTTGGATGAGAAGGCCTGGCTCTCAGTCTCCATTCCAATTCATCCCAAAGGTGCTGAATGGGGTTGAGGTCAGGACTCTGTGGTTGCCAGTCAAGTTCTTCCACACCGAACTCATCTAACCATGTCTTTACGGACCTGGCTTTGTGCTCTAGAAAAGGTTCTTCCCTAAACTGTGCCCACAAAGTTGTCTTGGTTTGCTGAAGCATTAAGATTGTACTTCACTTGCAGTAGGGGGTCTTGCCCAAACCCTGAGAACTGAGAAACGTATGTCCCAAAACTTTTAATCATATCATATATTTGGATCTCAGCCCATTATGCCATTATCTCGTTTTATTAATGTAACAGTTGCTCCTCTTCCGTTTCATTAGAAGCTGACTAGTTGTGCTCATGGTCTTAGTGGAGCACAATGAGGATAAGAGGATCCTCTTTCACTCGTTTCCCCACCTTCGGACATAAAGGAAAGAAGGAAAATGAATCCCGAGCCAAAACCACCTTACTGTAACACTGATGCTCATTCCGGATGAAAAACATTTTTATGGGAGTGATTTGGTCGATTTATGACATTATTAGTGACGCCAAACCACAACTTGAGAAGTTTCTCCTCCTGCTTGTCGCTTGGGGGCGCTACAGGCCTACGTCGTACTAAACATGAGGCCTTTAACTGGGCGTTTCTATTTTACTGTCAGTGTATTTAAAATTCTATTCCTTTTTACTCCTGTCCTCTCTAGCGAGTTTAACTCATAGTCTTCCATCTCTCTGAACTGCTGCTGGTACTTAATAAAGCAGTCTTACAACAGCAAAAAAAAAATCTCAGAAAATCAGAGTCAGAATCAGAAAACTTTACCCGGAGGAAAATGCTTATGTCATGATTGCCAGACACAGAGACAAGAACAATATAAAAAATATAGTGTAAATTAAAAATGTGTAGAAAAAAAGAAACTGAATATGAAAATACACTGTGTGAAATGCTGGATATAAATACTACAGATAAATAGCACGGATGAGTACACAAATAGCATTTTGGAGAAATAAATGTTGTCAGGCCATTACCACCCAGCCTGCTTTTGTGAGATTAGGACATGCAGGGGTTCAAAATACTAACTAAAATTTTAAAGCGTCTAATTCATACTTATGCAAATAGAGCTAGATAGATAGATAGATAGATAGATAGATAGATAGATAGATAGATAGATAGATAGATAGATAGATAGATAGATAGATAAACTTTAAAAAATAATATTATTTAAAATAATAATATTAAAATAACAAAATGAAATATAACCACTACAATACAATAAAGACCAATTCAAATTAAATCGAAACTAAAATGAACCCAGAGGGTGGCGGTAGCTGCGTGTCTAGATGAAGAAAGTTGGATTTGTTAGACCTGGGCAGGTGAGAGTGGTTAAACTGGGCAGGTTTGTGGTGTTTTGTGTTTGTTCGGCTGTTTCCTGTGTCACTGTTTCTAGAAGAGACTGTAAATCGATCAAGTCCATGTTTTTGGACTACTATCGTCCAAACTCCTCACATGACTCTGATACCCAGGATGCTGCGCTTCTGACTCGGGTGAGGGGGACGGAGACGGTCCGGCTCGGAGTTTTTCCCTCTCAAAAAGATCGAGTACTCTGAGGAGACCCTCAGAAACCTAAAAGAGCTGAATGGGTCTCGGTGTATCCTGTCTGCCCGTCTGTGAGCGCTAAAATATTCTCTTTCAGCTTCGAAATTGCTCGGGTTTGGTGGGAAAGTAGGACCCGGAGCTCCGGCACGAGGACCTCCACCTCCAGAGAGGGCTGCGTTTAACCCACTCTGAGCGGTTTCTCAACAAAAGCTGCTGTTTAACCTTATACTGGCTTCACGCTGACTCTCTGCAACTTGTCTGAACGTCAAAAAGTGACGTTTATACACACAATTCCAGTTTCTTCCTTATTTAAGAGCGTCCTCTACTGGTAACAACACTCGAGTGACTCTTTGCACTCACCTGAAAGGGGGATTCCACCCGAAATCCATCTTTCAGATGTAAACAGACTCTGACTCTTCACAGGGGTACTGATGGGAACCAGGGGTCTCAGGATCTACAGGTAAATATAGCTATTTTATTCACTTTCCAAACTAACCAGTGGGCTGCACATGCCCACACATGCCTTCTTTATTTTTGTATTATTTTGAATGTTTACAGTGGTAAAATAGTGTGTGGAGGGTATCTTCTCCATTTTTGCCCTTTGTTTACCTGTCTGTTAAGAAATTGTTTTTAAAAGTTGTTAAAACCTACTTGTAAAATAATGTCTAATCTTTAGAGAATTTAAAAGCCTTCAGGTATTTGGTTTAAGTGGAAAATTCAACCAGTTTCTTACCATACTCATCATTGGATCTGTGTGGGACTCCATCATTAGGGGTATGACCCTCCACACAAGATCATGTTAGATAAGATTTCTGATTTTTAAGATGATAAATAATGTGTTAATTTGAAAGAGTTCTAATTATAGACCATGCTAATTTGTTTGGCTCTGAAAAGAACTTAAAAAATGTTAATCGCTTTACTTAAGTAATGTATTTTGCTAAGCTAAACAGTTTTTGGAACAGTTAGGCTTGGAAACATGTAACATAATTTTTTTTGGAAATGGAAAATTGAAAAGTACACTCCTGGCAAAAATTGCTCTATAGCAGGGTTCACCAACCTTTTTGAAACTGAGAGCTACTTCACAGGTACTGAGCCATACGGGCTACTAGTTTGATACACAGGAGTGCGGGTGACTCATGTGGTCCTTGGGGGCATCCTGGTGTGCATCATGTTGGTGACCCCTGCTCTGTAGTACCTAAAGGTTCTTTAACTTGTATATTTTGTGGTTCTTTAAAGCACTAACATGTTTTTTATGATAGAGAAGAACCATTTAACCCGACAAGTAATCATGTTTGATTATTGTTTGTTGAGTGCTCCCAGTTCTATTTAGAACCATCACTTTTGCATTCATTTACCTTCAAGGACCCTCGTCATAGAAAACAAGGTTGTATCCAGAGGCCTTGTTTTGATCATTGAGAGTGGAATTGTGAGAGACCCTTGAAAGTAAATGAAAGCCACTTTGATGACACAGATTCATTTATATATATTTATATAAAAATTAAGATACCGTAATTTTTTTTTTCTGGTTAATGATTTTGCAATTTGTGGGAGAGGGTCTGTGTAAATTGTGCATGTCACTATTGTTTTATACACGATTGACCACAACTGATTCAAAATACATGATTTTACATTAAAATTGTACATTTTACAACCGCAACAAATAAAATAATAGTGTTAAATGCTTAGTGTGTTCATGTGTCACTCCGTTTCATCTCATTAGAAAGTGACTCAGGAGTGAATCTGCTGGAATACAGCACATAGAAAAGCTGTTATACAAATGCTATTGCACTCATAACACACATGGAGGCATTTCTCATTTTAACACCGCTCACACTGCATTAGTTAATAAAAAAGGAACCTGTGCATTTTACACACACACACACACACACACACACACACACACACACACTGTCACAACCTGTACAAACAGTGAACAGAAAAAAGGCAAAAGTGGTTTCTTTCCATGGCAATGTGTATGTATGTATATATGTATTGGAATTGACTGGAAGAACGATGTTAAGCCCAACAATTAACTGAAGTGGAGCTAAGAGGAAACCGAAGCTAATCTGTCTGGACAGGACAGTTGCCAGCGTAGAGATTAATTAAGGCTGTGATCAGGATTGCTTATTGGCAGAGAATCTTCAGAGATATATATTGGTGGCTTACTCTAAGAGTCCTGCTGTGTCTTAACTTGAATGGAACTGCTCAGATAGCCACCCTCAGAAATGTGTCTGTAATGTTTTTTACAGTCTCTTATTTATAGGGCTGAACGAAATATTATTCATGATTGTTATGGTTGGATAATCGCTTCTCACAAAATGTGTCTCAGCAGTGACTGGCCAGTACAAGTTTTCTGTTTTAATCATGCGATAATCATGATCGCTGACTATGACAACACTTTCCACACAGTGGAACATTTCACAAGAAGTCATTTGTAACTCTGGAGCAACGGCAGGTTTGAAAGTGATAAGGAGAGTAGAGGTTTTGAATTACCGGGTGAGATAGAGAGCCAGTGTAACTGATAGAGAATGGGAGTGTTAGGTGTTGAGTGGATCAAAGGTTGTACTGGGGATCCTGCAGGCCTCAGAGGGTTTAAGCTGAGATCATAGCAAAGCGAAAACTCGTGAGTTCAGACATTTTCTCCATTTGCTAAGAAACTGCACATTTTCCCGGTATCGAGCATCAAACGAATAATCAGAGAGGCACATGCTTTTGGTCTAATTTATAACAGCCATGCATTCAAGTCGTGCTTGTTTTCCAGAGAAGTCAACACAGAGGCTGGCCTTTGTCAGTGTCTGCCCTCTGGAACACAAGAGCTTACACTCATCTCTTTGTTTTGTGGGGGGTCAGTGTGTTCTCTTTCCATGTGTTTTATTTTTTTTGCTTTTGGTGTGTGTGTGTGTGTGTGCATGCATGTGTCCAGCTGTTTGAGTGTGTGTATGTTTGTGTATGCATCAAAAGATCACAGCTCTCTCTCTCTCTCTCTCTCTCTCTCTCTCTCTCTCAATATCTCTCAATATCTCTCTCTCTCTCTTTCTCTCTCTCTCTCTCTTTCTCTCTTGGTCTTACTCTTCCTCTGTCTGTCTTTCTTTCTTATTCCCTCTGTCTCTCTCAGTCACTGAACATGGACCACAGAGTAGTCTTCAATACGTTGGAGGGAGTGTGTGAGGATGTCATCTGTGCCCTCTCTGGTCAAGACAGTCTGCAGTACAATGAAGCCACCAGTCAGCTTTTTGCGACGATGAGACAGATTCGGGAACACGGCCGTGCTGTGGAAGACCTGGTCGGCGGCTTCACTGCAGTGTATCACCACTACGATTTTGATGCAGAGACGCCTGGGAATGGTTACCGCACGTTAGTTAAGGTACGCTTAAACTGGCAGGCCAATGCTTTATTTTCCTGTGCCCTTATTACAGAGTAAGAACTGATATAAGCTACTACACTGCACGGCCAAAAGTATGATACAGAGTATCGCACCTTGTTGGGGTTGTTGGGCATCCCATTCCCAAAACATGGGCATAATGAGGATATAATATATTGCTAGTTATAATATATAGAGAAGCCAATCATCAGCAAAGAGAAATAACAGGAATAGAATAAATCACAGGAATAGAAATCTTCTGCAAGGAAGAGTGAGCAAATATTTCTTAAACAAGAACAAATAGACATTTAAGTGGATCCAAAAAGTGTCTCAGTCTAAGACATTAGTATTGACTAATTATTGTTTTGATTTGTTTTGTAGTTATAAAGTTACTGTGAAGATTAAAGCGAAAGTTTGAGGCAGAGGTTGTGTTGATGTCATTTCACTTCAGAAATCACCAAAATCACCCGAGGTGCCCAAGCTGTTGCATGCGCGACTGTTGCATAACTGTGATATTTTTGCCATTGCTGAAGGGAACTGTCATAAATCATGGAAGTGTTTGAAATATGACTTATTTGATTGTCCAAGTTGGGCACAATACCTTCTCCAGTGCCCAAGATGATTGACACATTTAAGATCTAGGGTGGTAGTAGCCTAGTGGGTAAAACATTTGCCTGTGAACTAGATTCCAACCCCCACTTTCTACCACTGTGTCGTTAAGCAAGATACTTAACCCTCACTCTGGATAAGGGCATCTGCCAAATGCCATAAATATCTGGGCACAACTACACTGTTCACAGACTTAGTTACAGTAAGTCTGAATGAATAGTATTCACAGTAAGTCATAGACACTACCTCTGAATTAAATGTTGTTGTTTTTTCTGCCACATCTTAACTGCTAATGCACAAATGGCTTGTGTAAGATCTTCAGCTAACATTAGATAAAGCCCTATGGCCCCACCCTAATGGGCTGACTGTAAGTGTGTGCAGACAGTACCTTGCAGTCCTGGGATTCAAACCCACAACCTTCTGAGCACAGGGGCAATTTTCTAACCACTAGGCTACCAGCTGCCCCAGCTTCAAAAGACTAGTTTTAGTGAGAAACAGAGAAGTACTGAATTCTACAGTGTTTAATAGCTCTGTACTCAATAGATTTTACTGGTTACATTGTTTCTGTAACTTTAAGGGGAGTAAAAGAACTAGGATTTTTGTACCAATGCAAAATATATGGTGAATATGCTGTCAAATTGGGTTGCATAATATATAACGTTACTGTAAAATTTGACTTTGTGCTATTGGTGTCACAGTTGGCTACAATTGGAAATTCAGCCCCTAAATCAGTCACTGAACATGTATGCTATGATCATCCCAACCCATCATTAATTTAGATATATTTACATATTTTCATTTATCATTTTTGTTGGTTGATCATTTGTTGGTTGATCAGTGCATTTTTACTTATTGCCAGGTACCCATGCAGTCACAAAGCGAAGCCATAATGTCTCAGCTCTAATATACTGGCATGCACCCCTGGTATCAAATATGATTACATTGTTTTTGAGCATACTGACAAGTGACAACTGGCATGTAATGTGTATATGATCATTCATATTGCTTTGACAGTACTATGCAAAAGTCTTAGGCACCTATACAAATGTTTAAGCGAGTGATAAAATGTCTTTCCCCCAGCAATGTTAACATTAGAATTAGGGATGCACAATTGATCGGCCAGTGATCGGAAACGGATGATTTTTGGCCTGATCGGTGATTGGCCGATCACTGGCACGTATTGCCGATTTCAAACCGATCTTTTTTGGGGGGTTTATTTATTTGTTTATGTATTACATTTTAAATTTGTAAAGAAAATTTGTTATTTAAAAAAAAAAGCCTTATATTAAAGAAAAATAGATTTTTGTTTGTATTAGCTGTAGAGCTGCCACTATCATATGTCACTATTATAAAAGTAACCAGTAAACAGGGAAAGTAACTACCACGTTACATTAAAAAAGTTTTTTGTGTCTTTGTCGTCGACTACATGCAGCAGCTCTAATTTTATGGGGAAAAAATCAGTATCGGAAAAATCAGTATCAGCCGATCACACTTACAAAAAATCGGTAATCAGAATCGGCCAAGAAAATGGCAATCGGTGCATCCCTTAATTAGAATAAATGCAAACAAACAAGAAGGCAGTGAAAGTGTCAAGATTTGTCTTGTTTGTAAAAAAGTAGTAGGTATTTTGTGAGCCGGTGTGGAGAACCCAGGTTCGGTTCCAGATATCTCCTTGGTTTCTCTAGCTATTGTTTGGATTTGTGAAACTCCATCAGCAGCTGCTGAATTAATTTAATGAAGTACTGACTGAGTCAAACCATGTTTTTGATGGCTACTACAAGTAATACTGGACTTCCACTGGGAACACATTAATTTACTGTACATGGGTTTGAATCTCAGGACTGTTAGTGACACCACTGAGGTACTGTTTCCACTGCTTCACTTGGTGAGGCAGAGAATGTGGTAAATGCAGAGAAGAATTTCACACAGAGTGCTGTGCTGTGTTCAAACATTACTGTAAGGAACCATTCTACTTTAGTCTGATGCTATTTGTATTTATTATTTTTAATTTTAATGATAATAGTTAGGAATATTAATGTGATAAAACACTGTTTTCCCCTGGGGTGGTGGTGGCCTAGTGGGTAGGATACTTGCCTTCGAACCATGGGTCATGGGTTTGAGTCCTACCTTCAGCGTACCACCACTGGGCTCCTGAGCAAAGCCCTCAACCCCATGTAAACCGAAAATGTAAACAGTTTTCAAATATTATTTTCACAGGTGCTGAAGACTATAGCAGAGTACTGTAGTTAGGGGAGGGAACTGTAGGGAGTGTCTGAGACATTTTTGTTCTTCCACTGTGTTTGTTCTACAGGTGGTACAGTGCTGCGTTGTTCATATCATTCAGAAGGGCCGCTATATTGCCTCCAACTGTGGAGGCGTGTTTTTCCGGGTGGACCACAACGCTGGTGAGATGGAGGCGTACTGCACGGCTCTGTGTCAGTTACGAGCTCTGCTCTACCTGGCCCAGCGGTTACTTAACGACAACAACCTCGGGCAGCTCTACTCGCAGGAGGAGGGGGGACTGAGCGAGAGGTTTGTAAAGGAGTACACTTCCATGCACAAGGCCTGCTTCTATGGACGCTGCCTGGGCTTTCAGGTGAGTAGTTTCATGCCTGTGTGTCTTAACATTGTTGTGCCTTGACATGTGTTCATTAATGTCTCGTGTCATAATGTTTCTCATTTCCAAATAAAATGATCCACATGGCACCATTTGTACTTACTTGAGCTTCAACATTCATATGTTCCAGATGTGTAAAACCTACAAGCAATGATAAGGAATAACTAGTTTTATAGTTATTCCACAACTGCTAGCAGCACCACTGAGGTACCCTTGAGCAAAATACCGCCCCCACACTCTGTTTACATTTACGGCATTTAGCAGACGCTCTTATCCAGAGCGACGTATATCAGTTCTTAAGTGGTCCACATCTGTTCTTCATACCTGTAAAGTTAGACTCAAATTAACATCTGCTTTTAACTAAGTTACTGCCAGCTAGGTACACCTAAACAACTCCTGTCAAAAAGAAGGTTTTTGTCAGAGGCTAATACAGAAGTGGTGCTGTTGGTAGTAGTAGTAGTAGTAGTAGCCTTTATTTGTCACATACACTTTTACATGCAGCGAAATGGGACCCCTCTGACCAAACATACA
>JBBPCW010288331.1:0-10554 GCA_037974425.1 Phenacogrammus interruptus
TTGCTCCAGGGAGACTGTCCCCTGTAGGTAGGGAATGGAAGTCGCTTTGGATAAAAGCGTCTGATAAATGCTGTAAACGTAAACGTAAAATGATGAGCAAAGCAGAAGAGGAGTCTAAAATGACAAAGAAAGCTGTTTAACCTGAGCCTTGAGAACAAAGATAACAAATTCTGGATTGTATAATAATACAATCCAATGTTATATAATAATACAATCCAGAATTTGTTATATTTGTAGTGGCTGGTAGTGAGTAACACAAGGTCCCTTCATGTGGTACGCTGGAGTTAAATTCCTCATCAGTTTAAGCCCACCAGGCTCCACCAGTAATCTTCCTTGGGCAGGAATCATGATGGTACACTCGCCTACATCTGTAACATGACTCAGTTGTAAGTTGCTCTGGACTAAAACATCAGCCAAAACACAAAAAGAGATAACTTGTTGAAGATTATCCATTACTACAATATATAGCTTGCAGTATATCTACATCTTTGAAGACAGACTGAAGTCTTCACTGCAAAAGTTAATATTGAATAGATTGTCTCATAATGCATATAACAAGCAATTCAAGGTTTTTGAACAGTAATGTATGAAAATATGAAAGATGTCTTCAATTTATTCATCAAAAAATATGGTTCAAATTTAGAACCTGTTATTCCCAGGCTGACCCAGTCCTTGATACTGCTTTATACAATAGGAGTGTAGGCCCACGGATGCTTATCCCTAAACTTATTATAAGGCCGGGGACAGACACAGACACAACAGTTATTCTCTGTGGATAAGTTCTCAGGCAGAAGAACTTGTCTGATTGGGTGGAAGACTTACTTAACTCAGGCACCGTCGTCTATCTTTGGCAATGCACAGATCCAGGGGACTACCCTGCGAGTGAGCTGTGCATTTCAAACACAATCCTCCGAACTCTGGAAAGACTCTAAGCACATGACAGCAAGCGAATAACATACAATCTGGTATAGGTTCTCTCTAAAGGAATATGATTTATCATACATGTCATCCCGGAGGTGCGCAGGTTCCGAGTCATGTGTCTCCAACATAGCGATTCTATATTATTTTTGGTTTCAACTGAAATCCTTGATGGCACAGTGCATGTGTGCGTGGGTCTCATGGCCCCTCAGAATGCTGGAGAACCTAGTTGCAAACACCAGCCTACAAAGATGTGTGTGTACGTGTGGGCACTTGTGTGTTTAGTGCATGGCGGGTGCAATTCTCTGCGAGGCTACAGCGGCGCAGGGTGACTTTAATGATTAACGATAGTCCTCTGTTGGACCTCTCTGTGAGACCAAAACTCTATCATCATCCTTCTGGAATTAGACAAAGCATCGCGCCACGTTTAATGACAACCTCCTCTGATTGATGCGCCGTTCACACCCAGAAACAAAGTGCAAGACACACTATTTAAACAGACAGCTTAGCCACATGGGGAGGAGGGCCTTCAGGGCTGGGGTTTGAAGCTTTGGACAGCTCTCTCTCTCTCTCTCTCTCTCTCTCTCCCCACCATGTGAGGAAACAGTGATCACCTCAGTAGCCGGAGGAAACGCCGCCTATAGCAGGACCTCGGGGTGGGAGGTAAGACGCAGAGAGATGTTATGTTTATTTCATCGCACCATTCTACCGTCGCTCCAGAAGTGTCTTGATATGCTCTGACAGCTTAAAGGTACCTTGAAGTCCACGGGTGCCTCAAACAAGGGAAAAAGTTCAATGCAGACTCAAAGTGCTTGCGCCATGTCTGAGAACAGTGAAAAGCCACAGCACTGCGGAGATCAAAATCCCTGAGATACAGATGAGCAAGGCTCAGCATGCCTGTAACCACAATGATGAGACGGCCCTGAGCCTCGCTGGTTGAGTAAACGCTGCACGCCCCGTTCCGTCTGAGATAGCAGGCAGGCGTCACCCTGCGGATTGATGCGCTCGTGTTGACGCCGCTCTGGCTGACTGACAGCACGACACGCGCGCATTACACATATGGGCCGCGGGAAAACACTCACAAATGAAGCAAATGAGGGCTCGTCGCTGCAGTGCTGCTTTGACGAGCCTTGACAGTAGCAGGCGTTTGAATGGCACACTGCTTCACACCTCTGAGTCATACGGCGCACCATGCATGGGAGCTTGTTTCATTACTGCAGAATAGAGCGCTATTCATTTACGCACATATTTTCCCATGTATTAGTATATTTAATAATATCTGTGTAAGTATTGCCATTGTCATTTAGCATATTGTGCTAATTTCTACTGCTAATTTCCAGTAGCAAATATGTGGTTATCTTATCTATCTAGTATTGTGCAAGAGTAGATATATGTGCAAACTACAAAGGGGGGGGGGCTTTCGATACGTATAATAACTATAAAGATAAACATGACAATAAAAAAGAGAAAGAGTCAAAATATCAGACAGAATGGACAAAAAGAGAAATACTACAAGACGTTGCAATGAAAAAAGTCATACCATGCACTGTAGGTTTCTAGATTAGTCTAGAAACCTTTGCAAAGTCACACTTTTATGATAACAGGTTCAGCCATTTCCAATTTTATTTAGAGGTATACTAGAGTTAATGAGATATTAGCTGCAGGTGTGTGTGATCATAAGTGTACAGACCTAAGCTGGAGACAGAGATGGTGAGAGTCCATTTGCTGTCCCCACTTAGGGAATCACAATGACAGCTGGAGAGCTTTTCACATCTCTGAAATTGAGTTGTCATTCTGTAATCCCCATCATGTCCTTGCTAAGAACTTCAAGTTTAAGTCGAATCCTTAGTCAAAAAATGACTAAAAATGACTTAAAGGAGTTTGATAAAAAAAAATAAATCACTGCTATTTGCCTACCTAAAAAGTTCCAAATCCCACATGTTTTGCTGTGTGTACTTTACCATATCCCAGATATCATTGGACCCTTAATTTATGGCATCATAGATTTAAAATATGAACACTGCTAACACCGAACTAACATCATAAAACTGATTATCTAAACAAAAGTAGTTTAGCTGTTTTATCTTTAGTAGTCCAGCAGTTTACATATTTATTAATGCAGAGCTTTAAAAGGGTTTCACATAATGTCATTTGAAGCACACAAGAGGGTCATCTTGCAAATAATGTGTCAATTTTCAAAAAATTGAATCATTTCTTCATACATTTCCCAGTATGACCATGACACTGCCTATAAAACGATGCACCTTAAAACCTGCATCAGTGAAAAAAAACATCTCGTCATTATAAGTGATGATGAAGTTTTAATGTCTTGAGAGAGATACAGAGAGAATGGAGGAGGTAGAGGTGTAAGACAGAGAATCAGGGAGAAGAAGCAACAGAACATGATGCACATCTTAACAGAGGCCCAGCGAATACAACATAAAAAGCATGTTGCATATAAAATAACATTCTCCTCTCAGCACATCCTTCAGAGCGTGTCCCCTCTCTCTGTGGACCGCTATCAGGAGAACTCTTCACAGCAAAGCTGTCATTTCAGCCCCTGGATGCTTACAGCGAGGGTCAGTCATGCAATTAAAGCTTCCTCAAAATTTCACATTCCTTAAAGTCCTCTGAAAAAGGAGAGAGGATGGAAATGTAAAAATGAGGGATGAGAAATCCAGCTTGGATCGTCCCCCCTGAGAGTGAGCGAAATTGTTCTTGGGTCTTTTCTTTTCTCTGAGGACTACCTGCAGTTCCTCGGTGTCTGAGAAGCTGCTTTTTCCACATGCGCACACTGTTGGTTTCGAGCTGTTTTGTATGGATGGAGTGCATTTGTCAATGCCAGATTACTACAGGCTGCACAATGAGGTGGAATTACACCCCTGTCTCTCAGCACACAGTCAATGAGGCCAGCTGAGGGGGAAAAAAGGAACACAATACCAGACTATTAATGCAGGAGATTTCACTGCAGAGATTTCAATAGGATTGGCGTAATAGAACAAAACCTCCAGTGTTTGATCTGTGAATTAGCACAATAAGCTGAAAGATGAGTCTCGGTCGATGTAGGTCACATAAGCAGACAGCCCAGCACTCTACAAGTGAAATGTTTCCTCACCTATATTTGCTCTCCCTATTAATTTATGTTAGAGGGATAAGTGTACTGCTGATAATTAACGCAGATGGGGAGCCGGGTGTGTAATATTACACAGAACAAAGGCTTTTAATCTGCCCATCAGAGGTTTAGGGACATACATTGAATCTGTTATTATTTCACCTTTTAAATGGAAATAGTGTGTTTAAATCTGGCAGTTTTCATCCATCCATGTGTGGAAAAGTCTAGACGTGGCTCTGTGAACGACATCCAAACAAAAAGGCTAATTGTTTTCTTGTATATCCATTTCATTTCATAGTCATACATGTGTGACCCACAATGTTTAGCAATTAAAGTAATAAAAAAGTAAAGTTATGGCAATAAAATCAGCTGGTGGGCTACAGGTTAGGGCCTTGCCCCTGCAATCAGAAGATTGTGGGTCTGATTCCTAACACTCAGTGTCATCACTAAGGTTCTATTGAGCAAGGTACTGTCCCTGCACACTGCTCCCTGGCGCCCCTCGCTGGTTGCAGCCCCCTGCTTCACTTGGTGAATGGGTTTACATCAGAGAAAGAATTTCACACCGTTCACACTGTGCTGTGGTATACTTTTACTTAAAAATAAATAAACTCTTAATTAAGAAATATCCAACCACAGCCTTGCGTTTTGGATGTCAAGATAGCAATCCTAAGAAAGAAGCATATTATACCAAAATCACAACCACAAAAATCAAGCAGGCACCAAAAATATGAAACAAAATATAAATGTCATTAACCATAAGCCTCATATCAAGAGGGTCATATCAAGAACTTTTGAGCAGAGACAGGTTTGGATAAGGGGCGCATGTTTAGCTCAAGCTGATGTTATTGTTTGATGTTATTGCTTTTTATGGCTACCACACACCAGCCAAGAAGCCACACAGCAAAAAACAAAACAGTACAAAGTGACCTTCATACAAAATACACAGCATATTAGCAAGTATTTTTTTCCCACTTAAGTGAAAAATAACAGTAAAAACCACATGATTCTCGGAAAAGTTCTAAAGAAAAAGTGCAATATTTTATAGGCGGTGTGCATATGTGCCGTTCAAAAGTCTGCCGTGAGAAGCTAAATGGCACAGTGCACAGTCACAAATCATGTGCTCCAATGGGCCTTGGCGGTCATAAAACCGAGTGGCATATGACACGCCTCAAAAGGCCTTGCTGCAAATGGAAAAGAGAGAGGACAGAACGAGTTAGCCAAGCTTAGCTTAACAGAGCTTCACTGCCACACATAAGAGACAGCAACTGTGACCCTGATCCCAACCCGCCAGTTCTCCTGCCGTAGGGGGAGCGAGGTGTGGAGAGGAAGGCAGAGACTGTGGACTGACTCTGGACTCGGTTCAGAGAGCTGTCCCCCTCCTTCCCCCGCCCTCGTGCTTCTTAGAGTAGCGGAACCAGAACTGAGAGGGATGCTCCATCCATCACAATGACAATCCCTCGCTCATAACGCGCTGACAACGACACTACTAGAATCGCTGCACCTCTGCTTCTGCTAAACAGCACAAACATACACTACCACTGGACATTATACACTCACTGGCCACTTTATAAGATCCACCTACTTTTTAATTCCACTAAGTAGATGTGCAATTACAGACTGTAGCCCATCTGGTGCTGTACAGTTCATCAGCTCCCATCTACTCCATTCATCCATGGCCCGTTTCTGACCCACAGTTGACCAGATATAACACAGCAGTACAGTGTGTGGAACTGGTTTTAGTGCAACACACAACGGGGGAATTTTACACACATCAGTGTCACCATTAGGTTGAGAGAAGTCCACCACCCAAAAATATCTCACCAGCTCTCGTGACAAAAACTGCAGCTCTATGGACAAAAACTGACCAATGAACGGTCAGGGGATGGCTCAAATGATGGATTGTCCATCAATAGATGAGCTTCAGTCGCTAACTATACAAAATGTGCAAGGTAGGGGTTTCGAATGCAGTGCCAGTTAGTGTTCCATTATCGCTCCACTGACCTTTGCTTTATTGATATTTCAGAAGCATGCAAATATGTGTCTAACTAACCACTGAGGGCCAGCTGTTGTTAGCCCCTCCATTTCCTGTTCCCTGATCCTGTCAGAATGCAGTCAGGAATCAGGAAATGGAGGCTCCAACTATGACCAAGAGCAAGAGAACATGTTTTTAATCATTAGCGTAGCAGAAAATCTTATCTACTCCTAATGTGACAAAATATTTTCAGGAGTTGTTGAGCAAAATGCTGTTTAAAAGGAGACTTTAAAACTTAAAACTGTTTAAAAAAAAAAAAAACAGTAAAAAAAAAAACTAGTGTTGGGCCGTTAACATAATTTTTTAACGCCGTTAATCGCATGGAATCTTCACGATAACGGCGTTAACAGCGATAATTAAAACCCCTCCGCACCCCCCACCCCCTCCCCCCCAGGACAGGTTTCAAACTTCCGTGAACAAGCTCAAAATGAACGAAACGAAAGTGAAACTAAGTCTTGGGGAGAGACCGAAACTTCATGAACCGGACATTTCTCTAAAATATCAAGGTGACATTCATCATAGTCTGCCAGGTGAGGACCGGGGGGGCGGGCGTTAACGGCGATAATTTTTTTAAATGGCGATAAGAATCTCGCGCGTTAACGCCGTTAACGACCCAGCTCTAAAAAAAAAAAAAAACAGTTATCCATTCTTTTGAATTTCATGAATAAAAATGTAATGTGACAAATTTTATTTTGGAAAAAGGTTTCTTTAAAGACAGATTTGATCTTTTCTGAGGAGGTCTGCGTTCGACAACACCCCAACCACAGTGGTTCTCAGTTGCTCACCCACAGTATTGTGCAATGTAATTCACTCTGACTACCCATCCTAGCCCTGCTGATTTTATAAAACCCATCACCTCAACTTGGCACACAATGCTCTCAAACACTCACATAACTGGATAACTACCACCACCCCATTCTGGTTTTCACTAGTGGTAAAAAAGAAAAAGCAACATGTAGTCCCTGTATGCTGCCCACCTCTCAAACCTGACAGAGAATGGAAATTATCTGCAGCCTCTCAACATGCCTCCTTGGTTTATCCTGTTCTAAGTCCTTCACCCATCTCAATAGTATATGTGTTGTTAAATGTGAGATCACTGGCTGCAGGGATGTTAGATCTATTCATGCTTACTGAGACTTTGTTAAGCTCAAGAGACTTTACTATTGACAGTGATGATCTTTGTGAGTCTAGCTTAGGTGTGTCTGACCACAAAGTCATTATTTTTCAACCGCATGTTCCCACTCTATTTCTTCCAAGATGGCTACATCTGTTTCCCCAATACAATCACTGCTAGCAGATTTCATGAGACCATTCTTTCCCCACTGCATCTGCACATAGCAACAACCAAAACCTTTAACAATACATGCAGTTGACTCCATAGCACCTGTGACATTTTGTAAATTCAAGTTAACACACAGCATGCCTTGGCTGATTAAAATGCAAGAAAGAAAAGACAGGCAAACTGCACAGACATGGAAAAAGGACAGGCTAGTGTAGCCATATTACATTTTGAAAGATTGAATGTCTGTCTGCTAAAAATCAGTAAAAGAAGCCAGGTCCTCCCATCCAACATTATTATAATAAACTGTCATAACAACAGGATTCGATTCAAAACCAGTGAATTTGTAATTATTAATTACCCTTTGTAATTAACCGCCCATTTCCTCTCATTAAAGTGACAAACGACTTTTTGGCCACTGCTGAGGCTGGTGATTGTTCTATTTTAATTCTTGTTGATTTCAGCTCTGCATTCGACACTGTGGGTTGACAGCAGGGATTCTTTTCTAGACGGGTTTAAATCATGTTTCTTTTCCAAACAGATCTTTCCCAGTAGTCATGGGAAATGCTATTTCTTCTGTGACCTCTCTATCCTGTGGTGTTCCCCAAGGCTCTGCTATTGGCTCCTTATTGTTGTGAGTATATATACTTCCACTAGAACATATCACAAATAAACACAAAACCCAGTGCCATTGTTAAGCAGATTACCCGCAAATCTATATCCCATTAAAACAGTGAAGGCAATCATTTTTATTTTGTCTGGCAGAAATAAAATGCTGGATTTTCTAAAACCTTTTGCAGCTCAGTGAAAATAAATCAGGAATAATTATCTCTAGTCCACTGTAATCCAACCCCATTTTATATAAGCATCTTGGATCCCTGTCTGCAAATATCAAACCTGCTGCCAGAAACCAGGGTGTAATGTTTGACAGTGACCTTTCATTCAAAAAACAAATCACTAAAGTGGTGAAATCATGTTTTTTTTTCATCAGTTGCATAACATCTCAAAATTCAGGTCATTTCTCACTTGACCTGATGGTCTGGAGACATCAACCCATGCTTATTTTTCATCTAGAGTAGATTACTATCCTCAGGGTATGTACTCTGGGTTAAACCAACAAACATCTTACGCCTTCATTCGGTATAAAGTGCCCTCAGTTACCAGTAAGCTTTTAAAATATTTTAATATTTTACTGATCACATTTTCAGCAGATGGTTTGGCTCCCAGCTACATTGTCAAATTGCTGTCCTTCTATGAGCCAGTGCACAGCCGCAGATCCTCAGTTCAAGACTAAAGGTGTTTTCGATGAAATAATGGAAAATAGGTTTAAAAATACCAGGAAATAATAAAAAGATTGTATGATACCATCTGCAATTTTTACAGCAGTTTCGAAACAAACACATATGCACACAAACCTCTTTAGTGGACACTCCTAATACCTCTTTAATGGGCCCTCATATGAACCAATACCTTGTGAACGAGACCACAGAATCCAATATTGCTGCCTGCGTATTTCTTCCCCCTCGTTCATTTCCACTGGCATTAACGCGGAGAAACCAAAGCACTAACGAAAACTGAAAGGCAGTCTTGGCACAAACACAGAAACAGGACCGTATTTATTATTCAGAGAGGCCCAGGATCTATTGATTGCAGAAATACAGTCCAAATTGAGAGTGAGATAGAAGGCGTGTAAGTGTGAGGGTGCACTTAGAAGTACATCAAACCTGTCTTTCCCTGCCTGTAATTGCATGGCACTGTCTTTGCCACAGGCTCTCTCAAACTGATCCGCAGTCAAGGTGTCAGCCATTTTGAAGTAATATGAGCGGGCAAATTAATTAGGGCTCTGTGGAGAAGAGAACGCTCTGTCTGGGAGAAGACCTACCACAGCCATTAGAATCTTTATAGACAAAAGAGGGATGATTGCGAGAAATGATACCAGGTGCACACACTTTCCTGAGCCTGTCAAATGAGCTTTCATTGTATACTATGAGTCAGTGAGTCGAACAAAATGGATCTACTTTTACAGTAAGACAACTACCTTGGACTTGAACCAGGATCCAATTTCT
This sequence comes from Phenacogrammus interruptus, assembly GCA_037974425.1. Classification (NCBI taxonomy): domain Eukaryota; kingdom Metazoa; phylum Chordata; class Actinopteri; order Characiformes; family Alestidae; genus Phenacogrammus; species Phenacogrammus interruptus. Next base: position 9,408 of record JBBPCW010288331.1, read on the forward strand.
AATTCGAAATGTCATTTTAGCTGCTAATGGCATGAGCGCCTTCGTGACAATAGAAAAAAAGGACATTTTTTTCCCAGGCTTTTTATAATTACAAGGGAAGCAAGTGACTTAACAGAAGACGGTCTCAAGGTCAGATCACTTTGATGAGAGATGCAGAGCTATAACTAGACATGACATTCAAATCAAACTGTGGGAGAAGATATCTGCATACGCAAACCTTCATAATCAATCCACAAAGACTAATCCTCATTGTCTACACGATGTATTCTGAATATTAATATACTTTCCAAACACATCACGGTATAATTGTATTGGATGATATTTGCATCCGAGCTGAATTGCTTTGAAATCTGCATTAATAAAGTTAATGAACCACAGCTTCTCAAGTACTGGTGCACTGTTAAGACAAACAGCTTTTGTACAGGTACACTGCTGTTCGTCATGGTACAAACAATGTAAATGTACCTTCAAGGGTCACAGGGTGTAATTGTGTATCTAAAATGAGCTTTTCCCAGGAAAAAGAAAAAGTCTGAAGCCAACACGAGGTGTAGAAATAGAGTGAAACTATATATGTAACTACAGCGGAATGTGACGCCAATATGTTTCAGAACTAGACACTGAAGACACTTTAAGAGTACTACCTCAGTGACATGACGGGTACCACCCTCTGACGGGGCTCGTTTCACCTAGGAATCTTATTAGATTTGGTTCTGTTCTGCTTCCCTCAAAATTCTACCAAAAGGGATTATACACAGTGAGGATTTAATGCACCTTTTTGTTCTCTCTTGAACTGTATCACGGCACATTGTGTTCTATCAAACATTTTGTCTTGGGTAGTGTCTTATATTGGGTCTAACATAATATGTTGAAATGGGCAACATTAAAATATTAATGGAAGTGACAATCTGGTCATATGTGAACACACCACAGCACACAGTGTGAGCACGAAATCCTTCCTCTGCATTTAACCCAGAGATGGGCAAACTACGGCCCGCTGGGCTTTTAAATCCGGCCCGCCAAACTCGTCCACGTTATATTATTAAATTAAATTTTATTAAAAAGACACCTCCATCATTTTACCTAGCTGTAATTCCCATCTTTCCCCAGCAGATGGCGCACCCCAAAGACATTGACCCTTGAGTGTGAT
>JBBPCW010288349.1:0-10552 GCA_037974425.1 Phenacogrammus interruptus
CACACACACACACACACACACACACACACACACACACACACACACACACACACACACACACTATCTACTATCTATATGTTTAAAGGGAAAGTAATCGAAATAATCGACCTGGAAAAATCCGATCGATTATAGGTTCTGAACGTTGATTTTGATTACTTTTCGATTAATCGCCCAGCCCTAGGTGGTACTGCCAATCTAACGCTGCAGTAGGACTTAAATGGGCAAGTGTGTTTGACCGACTTCCCTTAAATGCTGTGTCACTCTCATTTAAAAATAAAAAAACGTACTCAGGCTGAGTGCTGAGTCCTTTTCACTGCTGTCATGGATCGGGTTCCCAGAGGACTCAGTGGGTTTCAACAGAGCTCTCACACACACTTCAGGATGCAATCCCTCTGTGTAGGATGAATATTATGCATTTCCTCAGAGAAAGCTGATTTTTTAGAACGGCAGCAGCGCTGAATGCAAATGTGCTGAAGGGTTTAACAGAGCACAAGATTAATAACAAATCTACGACACACTGTGCTTCTGATCCAGCTCAAAACTCGCGGGTTGTAGAACACTATACAGAAATGTTTATGTGATTTGATAGCAGTGTTTCATTTTTGATGTGAGAAATGTACTAGCTGCTACATATTTCATCAGAAAATTATGCAAATGAGGTGAGTTTTACTTTGTCAATATAACCCCTGAATGAGTATTGTTTGAACTGATGTTTTGTGGCGATGTAGTGTATTTATGTAGGCTGATTTGTTTTTATTTTTTTGTATTCTAAGCTCTCTTAGTGAAAATGCTGAGTGCTCTCAGATATACGCTCATTAAATTCTGGCACAGAGAGTCAGGACTGAGCTCTCAGGGGAGTTGGACAGATGTGAGGATTCTAATGTGTTTCCTCTTCCCTACTGTGTTTACGGAAGGACTTCACTCACGGAGTTCACACGCTCATTAAAAAAGGCCATTCACTACAAGCCTGGCCGATATCTCAGTCGCAGATTCAGAGCCAAAAAGGAGCTGCTCCAGTTCCCTCCCCAACACACATACGCACTGCCTATCACTAATGAGGAAGGGGGCAGCAGTAAAGGTCATCCACAATCATTTATACACTACAGAAGTGAACCTCTAAACAACAAATATCTCTTGGTTTGAAGACAGATTTTTAGGACTAAAATATGGGATTGCTATACAATCCTTACGTTATACAGACATTTGTTAAAGGCACTGTATAAGGAACAAACTTTTTTTAAAGAAACAGATTAAGACAGTATGAAAATATTAATAAAATATCAAAACGTACCATTCACTCCCCAGTTTGTTTTAACTGTTCATATAACAAAACCAATGCATTAACATATCCACTTGTTCAGCCTACTGCACTTAACACCCAACTATCTACATGTCTTCGGAAAATAAGCATGTAAACATATATTATATCTGTCAAAAATGTATAATATGGGCCCTTTAAACTTTAAAAGGCTCTTCATACTCACACCTCATTTAAAATCGAAGCATCCATGGAAAGGTTTCTATAAGGGACGGAAGGTGGTTTGCCTTTGCTATCGCACTAAAGGGTGATTTTATTTTCCCCCTTCCACAGACACAAAGTGCCAAGACTCACACGCTAAGATCTTGTTCATCAAGCCCTTGCAGCAAAGTTATCACAGCCATAAAATCAGAGGCAGGCTGTTGGCCTAGCAGGGAAACCCCAACAACAGAGAGATGGTGGGTCAGCCTCAGCCAACTGGCATGCTGGCTAGTACCCTGCTCCAATTGCACACTCTGCAGTTTGATCCAAAACACACTGGGGCAGTTGTAGCATTACTACTGTTAAATGCTTCCACATAGACATTAGCATAGCTGTTGAATGTCTCATGCCAGAACGGAAACTACAGTCATGATTCTGAACTATAGCAAATATTGAGCAAATGCATTCTGGCTGTTCAAACTACAACTACGACAAACAAAACCTGGCAAAAAAGTGGTGCCACTGCTGGTGATTTAAAAACTGGGAGTGATGCGTACAGTACTGCACTCTGGTCAGTTAAGCTGAAACTCTCAGATGTTACAGCCACACAAACTCAAAGGTTTAACTGTCATAACCAGGTGTTACCGACAGCTCCATTGGATTTCTCTTAAGTTTGACAACTGAAATAGAGAGGTCTTAGCACTCAGCCGTCTCATTTTACACCTAGGATTCTCAACATGTCTTCTTCAGAAAACCATTCACTTATTTACGTTTACGGCGTTTAGCAGACGCTCTTATCCAGAGCGATGCACATCAGTGCTTAAAGTCCACAACTGTTCTTAAACCTGTAAAGCTGTACTTAAATCAATAACAGCTATTTAACCAAATTACTGCTGGAGTTACACACCAGAACAACCCTGTCAGAGAGAAACAGCAGTCAAAGATTAATACACAAGTAAGGAACAGCAGTTAAGAGGCTGAGTGGCTGAGGGGTTTGCTAAATATATAGGAAAAATAGTCTCTTTACACAGTTTCGCCACAAACACTAGCATGTCTGGCTGCCATGCTTGCCTAAATCCCTTCATGCTCACACAGCCAGAGGGAAAAGACCCCTTTTTGGATGCCAACATGAAGGAGGATAGAGAACCCCCCAAAAAAGCTGTCTTCTCTATTTTGTGCCAGAGAAGCAGTGCCAAAACACCTGCTGCCAGACCGTGTTGCAGAGGGAGGAGGACACCTGATCTGCAGACTGAGACTTAACTGACCATCTCTGGGGAGCCAGTGCCCAGGATAGCGACTAGGACAGCATTATGCAACTGCCTCGGACCAATGTGAGCTCATCATGTGCAAAAACAGTGCTCTCTGGCCACCCGCCACGATTGTCGGCCACTGTGGGCCTTGGTAAAGGCCAGCAAAACAAAACTGGCAGGGCTGCCCACTCATCTTGGGCTAAGCCTGGGGTTCTCTTGCTTCTAGTAAGGGATGCCTTCCACTACAAACAAAAACCTCTCCCCACTTCAAACCTTCATATGCAGATGCCTTATTGTTTAAGTTAAGGATGGAAATAAGGGGTTTTAGCATTACTGTGATGAATTTCATCACTATGTGGTTTTATGCTTAACTGAGCATATTGCGGCAGTGGAATTAGCCAAGGAGTGTCTGGTGCCACACTTTTTTGAAGAAATGCCTCTGACCATCTCAGTCTCACCATCAGCCATTGCCAGTGACACTGAGAATAAAAAAATCTAAAGAAAAAAAATCTGATTGGATTGTGTTTTTTGTTGGCCATTGTAATAATTTATTCTATTATTCTATTAAATAAAAATGAGCTGAAAATTAAAGTAATGAATAATATAAATACCTACTATGTATTTTTTAGAATGTTAATGTGATGGCTGCTAGTGGCCACTTTTTCTGTTTGTTTATGCCCTGTTCTGTTTAGTTCTCTGTTCTGAGATTTCTGTTAGGACTTTTATTTTGTATTTCTGTTCCTGTCTGTGTTTGGTTTCACGTTTACACCTGTCCTGAGTTCTGTTAAGCATTTGTGTTCTCTGATTGGGTTTTGTCCTTGGCATGGGGGGTATTTCAGTTCTGTTTCATGTTTAGTTTGTTATGAGTTCTTCGCCTGACTTATGAGCCGTCCTGTTCCCTGTCTGCCAGTTTTGTTTGAGTTTTCACCCAGTGGCCAGAGTGCCTGTTTCTTTTGCCTTTTCAAATAAAGTGTGCATCAGAATGGAGCTCTGGTGTTCGTCTGGTTCCTGCAGGCTTCCAGGTAGTTCCGAGTCCGGGCCTCGCGGCCCAACTCGTGACAGTTTAGGCCTTCTCTGAAATCATAGAAGGTCCTGGGGCTCCTCCTCTCGTGGGTTTCAGCTGCTATAATGAATTAGCTTAAATGGATTTTAGACTATGATTATTAAATTACATAACTGATTGTGTAGTGACCCCTAAAAAACTACAATTTCTTACTACACTGAACAGGTGTCTCCCAGTGTTCTGTGAAGTCTTGCAACAGTATACTTTGGAACAAAACATGGATGGGACAATTAGCGGATTTCTGTACTTTTCTTCCTGTGTGAGGAAAGAAGAGGGGGCGGGGCCGTTCTCCTCCATATAAAAACAAACAACAGGGAAGAAAAAAAGTGTGAATGATCCATGAGCCATTATTTTGTGTTAAGATTTACAGCTAAGGGTCACTACAGGGCTCTGGTGCACATACACAAATGGGCTCACACACACTTAATGTTGAGTGACGGATGCTGAAGGAACGAACGAAGCTGTGGGCCCCATCTTGGCTAAACCCGAGAGTTCTGCTGGCATGTCGCCATCACAGCTGGTCAGCTGGAAATAGCCGAAGCAGTAACTGAGCTCAAGGTAACTGGGGCAGTGCAGTCTCTGGCCACAGAGGCAAAAAAGGGCCTCTCTAATGGGCAGAGCTTCTTCAATAGGATTTGTCCCATAAACAAGAATGTTTCGTCCTAATGACCTGACGACAATGATCCATCAAGGGCAGATAAAGATACGATATAGTGCACATGCTGTACATCTATCAAGAGGAGCTTAACAGTTGGGCTATGAGAGATTTCTTCTGAAGTCATTGAAAGCCAAGGAACATTCATATTCCAAAATGGAGCACAGAACGTTCGTGACATGCACTCAATGTGTGTTGGAGTTGGTGGAAACAACATTTGTGATGCATTGCTTACAATCCTTCATTAATCATTAGTTGTTATTTTTAGTCATACAAGATAACACAGTCAGAGGAGAAATCTGACATAAGAGCATTTTTGGTACGTGTGTTATTATGTGTTATAGAATGGCTGTTACGCTGATGGGAGTCATTTTAATGGAAGAAATTACCACTTAGAAATATGTATTAAACTAATGCTTGTTTGTCCTATTTCTTCAAAAAGCCAGGCTTTCCTAAGGGCATGATGTGAAATGGCCCCGATATCTGAAATATTTATGTCTCCGTTTTATTTCTAACATCTAAAATCTGTGATCATGCTATCTGAGTTTTATATATGCCTACATCTATGTTATGTTGTTATAATGTTGATAATAAGAAAATAGCGGGAAGGTTTACTTTGGATGCTAAATGATCTTAAACCAGTGTTCATGTACCTCACCACATTAACTGGGTCTTAAAACTAAAACACTGGTCATTAACCACGACTGAGAACAAATCAGACTCTGCAGCTTCTGTAGAACAGAGGACTTTCCATCGCAAAACTCTGAATCTGCTGTTTACATCAAAAAATTTTGGAATTGCCCTTTAATTCACTTTGATGTCATCAAAACTGTGACAATAAGCTTCACAAAAGAATCTCATGATCTCAAACAAGTGGAAGTTCACAAGCCGACATGTCTACAGAAAATATTAGTAGGTGGCACAATCGTATTAGTTACAGCTGCTACAAATCTTAGACTATTTTATCACTATAGTAACAGAGCACCACATATAGCCCTAATGAGTTATGAAATTGTCAATGTACTCACCAGAATAAAAACCTAGTCTGTGCTCATGCATGGCTTCTCTCTGATTCCTACAGAACACAGCTCCTGTCTCTAAAAGAAGTCTATGAAGGCCAAACCAGCAAGAGTAGAATGTGTATGTATGAGAGAGAATATGGCCTCAGGCCCTGTCCAATCACTGTCACACAGGAAAACAGAGTCTTCCTGCAAACAAGAGAATGCATGTGGTGCAGGACAAGGCCACAGGGGCAGGTAGCAGGCAGGGAGGATGTTTTTGTCATTCGTTCTGGCCCCTGGCTGGCAGTGCAGGCCAACATGAATACGTCCATCCTCAGGAAAAGAGCCTGAGGAGGAAATGGAGCCCACGTCACCGCAGCTCACGGGAGAAACCCCTCAACCTGCTGCACATGCAAGAACACACGCACAAACATGAACAAAATTTAGGGACCCAACAAACCTTCAGAGTGATCTGCCTCATTCACACTGTCCTAAAATCTACGATTCTATTCACACTGTCCTCGAATGAACAGTTTAGAATCTTCTCCTTTGGGAAATTTCCAACACAGCCACCCCCAAGGAATGGAAATAGACTCTTATGCTGCATAACAGAAGAGACTCTGGATTACCGCTCGCCTTCCAGTTGCTGAAATCATTTCTGTATAAAGACAGGCCCAGGCGTGACAACTGATAACAGGATGTTTACTACGCTATTCAGCCTTAAATGAAAGAACCATGCAAACTCTATGTGAGTCTCCATACCAGGACATGGAGAAAAGTAGGAAGACTGGACATCTGTCAGAACCATGGTGAACCGGGGTGGGCGCACGTACAGCTCTACTTCTCAGCCATCACTCGGAGGGCAGAGTTGGACAGAAAAAGTCGGGGAAATGAAACGAATGATTTTGAAAGGTTGTGGGAGGGGCAGGTCCTCCCTGCTGTAGTGGTCCTGGCACCCAAGAATAAATGTTTGTGTTGAGGGGTCTTGGTCGTTTAAGGAGTTGTAAATGTAAATGTAAATAAGCCCATATATGGGATTTCTTTCCCTGAGCTCATCAAATGACACATATATGGCTTTATGTTCCGAAAACTTTAGAATCCTCTCTTTTTTTGTGTCTTGTCTGAAAGTGTGCGGCATCAAGACGTTAGCAGCAAGACCAAAAGTTGTGAGGTGGGGCCTCCATGGAGCACATCACACAGAAGCTTAATTGGATTAAGTGGGGCTGAAAGAGGTCACTGCCATAAAAGAACACCACTACCATGAAGTATTTGGCTTGCAGCAATGTTTATGTAGGTGACACATGCCAGTAACATCCACATGAAGCAAGAACTGAAGGTTTCCAGTCAGCATGGTCCACAGTCCACATCTGATCCTCACATACTTGTTTACACATGACTGTGTGTCCTGACACAGGTCCAACACCATCATCAAGTATGCTGATGATACCACCATTGTGGGCCTCAAGTCCATAGAACATGTAGCAGCTGTCACCAAAAAAGCCCACCAACGACTTTACTCATGAAGAAGGTTAAGGTGTCCACCTTTGTCCTCGCTAGTTTCTACAGGTGTGCTGTGGAGTCCATCCTTACGGGGAGTGTTGTGTCTGCTCAGGACGAGATGGCTCAGCAGACGGTAGTGAAAACAGCCCAGAGGATCATAGGCTCTCCACTCCCTGCAATAACCGACAGAAAAAACTAAGGACCCCAGTCACCCTGCACTGGCACTTTTTAGGGTGTACACACATTAGGCAGTTTGAACCGTGCCCGAATGTGTTTGACCACCAAAGCGCGGTTGGTTTGACTAGTGTGAGTGCTCTGTGCCGGGCGCGGTTGGTTTAGTCGTCCCTGGCCCAGTGGAAGAGGTGAGCCAGAGCACGGTTCAGTTGTACTCGGGCGCGGTTCGCATCTTTTATGTCTCTATGTCTTTATGTTTTGTCTGTGGAGAGGGTATTCACTGTACTTTGTCAGCATGACACACACACACACACACACACACACACACACACACACACGCTTATGCTTTAACCTCAGACTCTTTTGACAGTATCTGTTAAGGTGTGTAACTTGGCTGAATAGTGGAAGTTGACTTAAGTATAGTTTTTCAGGTTTGAAGAACAGATCTGGACACTTGATTACTGATGTACGTCTCGGATAAGAGCGTCTGCTAAATGCCATAAATGTAAATGTAAATAACACACTACTACTTTTCCATTTTCCCCATCTTTCCCCCTGTATCTGGGCCCTTCGTAAAGGTCTATGCTTTTTGGTCTATGCCACTGTCCTCCCTCTTAAATATGTTTGTTTAAATTTTTTTTGTTGGCTTTGAATACCCTGCCATATAAATCCACTGTTGTTCTGGTGTCTCATCCTCAGTGTTTCCACCTGTGTCATCCCCAGCCCAGGTCTTCTCCATTCCTTAGTTAGTATATAAGCCACTTCTGTGTCACTGATTCTCAGCTTGAGCTTTGCTCTGTGTTTTGTTTCCGTGGTTCTCAGTTTGGAGTTTGGTTTCTGTGTTTGTCTGTCCAGTTTGTCTGTTGTTCTCTGCATGTCTCTGCTGAACCTGGTCCATCCTTGTTAATCTGTTTTTTCTTGCGCTTGGCCTTGTTCTTAGATATCTTTATTTTTTGTTTAACTTCTTGTTTCCTGTTTGTAATTAATACATCACTGTTCGCAGTTAAATCGTCCGGCATGTCTACGTTTATATGATACATAAACATGATTCGCTAATGTACTGAATATTACACAATTACCTGCAGCCTCCACTGTATATAATAACTATCTGTTATATTGCATTGTACATAAGTTATTGTCATTCTTGATTCCTGAACAGCTCTCAAGCAGAATGCAAGGGTAAGGGTTAAACACAATTATCTGTAATATCCCCTTCCCTAAAAAATGATATCAACTCTGTAGAAATGCTTAATCTGCTGCAGCCTGCTGTGTAACAAGTGGCGTAAAGAGAGCAGGTGCAGCTGACACAGAGGTGCTGGTGGTTTTTGACATACAGCAACAGTCCTGAGCCAAATCTGCTCTTTTGCCATCATAGAAGACAAACAGAGCCTCAGAAATTCTCTGTCTTGCTGAAGATGGCAATTACAGACTTCCTTGCTGCTTCTGATATTTCTACTGCCATCAATGCTTGCAAAGGTAAGGACCAAACATTTCTGTGCCGTTTTTTCAGTCGCTTGTGTCCTTCTTTTCATATTCTGTGCTTTTCTCTTTTATAGACTGTAAGTTCTGACACTGTTTTTAATGCTATGGTACAACAGAGCATTCTGTTTTCCATTCTGTTTGTACACTTTACTATTTATTTTTCAGCAAAAGATTCCTTTAGTCCAAAGACATTTTTTGCCACTGTGGGTTTATCTAAGAGGTCCCCACCAGAGATAGAGAAGGTTTTCATAATGCTGGACCAAGACAAGAGCGGCTTCATCGAGCAAGATGAGCTACAGTTGAGTGATTTTACTGTGTAACTACCTCTACCATGATCTTGAGAACTCTCTGAGGACCCCAATGACCATATTGTTTCTTTAAAGAACAATTTTTTTGTGAGTTTGAACAACCTTCATAAATGTAAACTGTGTTTCTTCAAACACATATAATTTATAAAACTGATTCTATACTGAAATGAAGATTCATACACTGAGAGGTTCTTAAGAATAACATTTACTGTAATGATGCTTCACATTACAACACCACAGGCATGTAAGGCGTTGTTCTCCATGCTTGCTCTGTAGACTGTTCCTGCAGAACTTCTCCAAGGGTGCACGGCCCCTGACTGCAGCCGAGACAAAGGCCTTCCTCGTAGCTGGGGATATGGATGGTGATGGAAAGATTGGCTGGGAAGGTAGGCTCCTGTGACCATTTACAATCAGTACTTCTAAACAAAAGAATAAATAAAAAGCTGTGCAGCATAAATAAATAAACTTCATACATGTCATTTATTTGGCTATTCAATAAAATAAAGAGAAATTCTATGCTTCCTCGTTTTGCAGAATTCTCTGCTCTCGTCAACGCTTCCTGAGGCCGGATCTGCCAAACAACACTTGATGGAGGAAAGTGTGCTGCCTGTAAATTACTGTGAACTGTAATAATTCTTAACACTTCAGTAATAACAAAAATAATCAATAAATCACAAGATAATATTTGTTGTACTGTTTTGTGAAACAGGGTCCTACACTATACCGTAAAGTAACCTTGGTTACATGGTTGCAAATCTATCATAATAAAGCTCTTTAATCCAAATGGATTTGTGTCATCTTTCCATCAAACAAGCTCACAGTCAAACCTTAGAGGGCTTAGATACAAAACAAAGCTAAAGAACATTAAAATAAAGCACATTCTACTAAGCCTGCATGCCGTGCCTTCAGCTGATCCTGGCAAGAGGTTCTCGCTTGCCACCAAACCACAGAAAGCATCCTCTGGGATTTTCCCTAACCTCGAGAGAGTACATCTGAGAGTGGCCCTGCACACACCAGAGATAGAAGTGATTACACTGCAATAATGAATTTCTCTCATGTCTCACTCCATTTTGAAGGCTATCATTGAGTGAAAGTAAGACAGAAAGAGATAAGGAGAGGAGAAGAGAGGAGAGAGAAGGGAAAAGTGCATACTTTTCAGCAAACACACTGCCATATGTATCATTCCATGCCCATCTATTTATACGCATATTTATTTTTGCGTATAAACCAGGACAGCCTATACAAAATAGCTCAAGAGCTAAAAATACAAATATACACTACATGGACAAAATCTCTACATTATTTAATTCAGGTGTTTCATTGCTACATACTAATTGCTACAGGTGTATACAATGGACAATGTCATGCTTGTGGACTGAGTTTGGGGAAGGCCCTTTTCTACCCCGGCAGGACTGCGCCCCAGTGCACAAAGTGAGCTCCATAAAGACGTGGTTGGATGAGTTCGGTGTGGAAGACTGGCCCGCTTACCTTTGGTATGAACTGGAACAGAGAGAGAGAGACCTTCCAACATCAGTGCTTGACCTCATAAATGTTCTACAGCAGCGGTCCCCAACCTTTATTTGGTCACGGACCGGTTTAATATCAGAAACTATGTTCACGGACCGGCCTTTAAAGAGCGGCAGATAAATATACGTATACG
>JBBPCW010288396.1:0-10550 GCA_037974425.1 Phenacogrammus interruptus
ACACACACACACACACACACACACACACACACACACACACACACACGCGGAAAGAAACTGTAAAAGTACACTACCCGGTGTTCAAGGCAGGAACGAAAACTGAAGTCTCTAAATCAAAGTGAAACCACTTTAACACAATTCATACTTAATGAGCTTACAAATATACCACGAGTGATGCAAAATGAATAATAAAAAGATGGAGATGCAGAAGAAAACTTTCTGAACTGACCATGGTCGTGCAGAAGCTCTGAAGCTGCGTGCAGTCTGGAGGATCGCTAGGGTAGAAGACTTTTTCACGCTGTCTGCTGTCAGATCATTTCAGCAGTCTGGATCATCTCTGGCTCCTCTCTGGATCCTGCAGGACGCGCGCTCTCCCGCGCGGGATCATTGAAGCGCAGGGCTACAGGCGCGCTGGAGATCCACGAGGACTGCTCCCCACACTGTTCCTCACACCGTTCCTAACTCAGCTCACAGCAGAGGAGCCCGAACTCTCTCGGCATGTGACCGTGTGGCTCAGCACACAGCGGTCAGCGGAACAGTCTGATTTACACACTCACTCACACACCACACACACACACACACACACGTAGACTGATAATGACAGGAAAGAGCAGCTTTTGCTCACCAAATATGGTGACATCCAGCTGCATAGTTAAAGAATATATATTAATACTATACAAGTATATTAATAATAATAATAATAACAATAATAATAATAATAATAATAATATAACGGGAAAGAGATACTTTTACTTACTAAAAATTACTACATTGAACTGTACTGTCATTAAGCAATATATAACTCTGTAAAAGTACACTACTACTACTAATAATGATATAAATATTCATTTTATTTAATAACGTTTGTAAGTTATATATTAACTCGCTCATTATAAGTTATTACATACTATGTTTCATGTGCTTGACTATTGTAAGAATCCTAATATTTCCGCAGATCTGATACTTTTAAAAACATTTTACTACGTATTAGTTACTTTATTATGTTATAAAATATAACGCATGTTTTAAAATGCCCATATGAAGTATGCAATATAACCTTTCTATAGGTGTCTCATCTACAAGTGATGCATGTAATATATTTATTTATCTTCTTTATCTATTCATTTTTATGTTCACTAAGGTAACCCTAAGGGAATTATTTAGATTTTTTTCTGCATTTCTAATTGCTTCTGAGGGAAAAGTCTGTCCACTGTCCAGCTGTCAGTGGAAGTCATGTTTGATGGCAGGTTGTCATCTGACAGGCGCTCTCTGGTGAGGGCTGTAAAGAGGAAAACAGTCTGCTCCTGAGGGTATAGGAACAGGTGCGCCGGTGTATGTGTGTGTGACTGGATGCGACTTTCTCCCAGGATGCTCTTTATGCATGTCAATAAATGTTTGATCCAAGACCCATCATTGCAGATTGCTCATGCAATAAATTAAACCCAGGTGACGCACTGGACAGTCATTTGTTTAGTATGGATAATATGATGTGGGGACACATATATTCTTCTACATATTTAATTCTCTAGCACTGACTTAAACTAGCCATGTCTCACAAATATTTTCAAAGAAAATACTTTTTAATTGTTATAACATTTATTATAATTAGTTCAATTTATTATACAGGTAATACACCAATTGTAGTATCCAGTTTAGGAAACCCATTACTTGGACTGACCTGCCCAAGCATTTAAAATAGTCTAAAATAGTTAAAAGAGTTGTTTGACACAATCTTCAGGTCACTTTCATATCATGAGCTCAGTGGGTAGGATACTTGCCTCTGGACCAATAGATCATGGGTTTGAATCGTACCCAGCACCACCACTGGGTCCCTGAGCAAGACCCTTAACCCTAAGTTGCTCCAGGGAGACTGCCCCCTGTAGGTAGGGAATGGAAGTCGCTTTGGATAAAAGCGTCTGATAAATGCCGTAAATGTAAATTTAAATGTAAATGCAATACAAAGAAGGTGAGATCAGTAAACAGAAGTGTAAATCAAGTAACGAAGAGGTTTTAAACCAAAATAAAAGTGCTTTCAGAAAAGCAATGGAAAGGAAACGCTCCCATTCCATTCCCCATTAATAAAACGAGTGCTGAGTGATATTTGGCTCTTTCCACAGTTTTACTCCATTTCTTCAGTGTCTTCATCTGAGTCGGGAGCAACGAGGTCAACATGCAGGGAGTAGTCAAACGCAGGGAACCTGATGGCAAGCTCACTCCACTTGCTGAAAACCTTTTTCTTCGAGTCATATGTCACCACAAAGTTCTTGATGTGGAGGCAAGGACACTCGATGCTCTTATAAAGCATCATAGAGCCCCAAGTCTGCACCCAGACACAAGAAAGCAATCAGAAAACATGCAGTCAGTTCAATCAGGTGTAAAGATGTTAAGCATTGTGCAAAAGTATTAAACCATCTGCAGCTTGCTAGAGCATGTAATGTTATAGACTTACCTGGCCACACTGTTTACATGCAATGACTCCATTCGCCTCATAGTCCAGCAGCCTCTTCTGAAGAGAGGCGTTCTCTCTTACATTGAACAATTGCCTGAAATAAAAGAAAATATCACTTTCTTCAGCATACATAGACATTATCTATGTTATTCATGAAAGCAAGTCATCCATATTATCAAAGTAATTCATAATAAAACCAAACTGAAACAGTATGCTGATTTTGCTATATGCAAATAAGTCAATTTTTCAAAACTTGTTCTGAAATATTCCTTTTAATTACAATGTATTTCTTGATCATTTACAACCTTCTCAGTCATTTTATTAATAATTCTGCATTTCAAAATGTTCTTCATTTTATTTACAGCTTCCTTATAATAATTTAAAATCTGTTTGAGGCAGGTATATTAGAATGACTTTACACAATTGGTTTTATAACACAGAAAACACAGGAAAATGTGTTAATTACTGCAGAGTGTTACAATAAATTGTGCGTATGTGTCATAAGCCACATGATTGTTTTTCCAGCAGGCACGTACTTGAAGGCTGGGGTCACGTTGACATGATGCATGTTCTCAATGATCTCAATGTGTTCTCCCGAGCAAACATCCGAACCACAGCCCCTGCAAGTGAGCTTCACTTTACTGGGGTCTTCCATGGCCATGCCCTTCTGCTGCTTTTTCTTCACTTTCACACGCTCCTCCAGGATAGCCTGCATCTGGTTCTCCTTTATCTAAACACAGTTAAAAACAAAAATGACTGAAAATATAGTCAATATAGTCAAATGTATAGTCAAAAATATAGTAATGCATTTAGTGTACGCAGCTGTTAAAATGCCAATATGAACTCTTACTTTCTTTTCATACACGTCTCGGGTCAGTGTGCACACCCTGGCAATGGCTTTGCTCATCATTTTCTCCCTGTATTCATTCACACTCTCCCGCTCTGCAACGCCCGATCCCGCTTCCTCCACCACTGTGTAGCTGCTGTCTTCTGCTCGTCCTCTGCCTCGAGCCTGAATGTAAAAAGCAGGTCTTTCAATAATCATACTATATTTGGGGACTAGTCCAAACTAGTCCAGCATATTCTATGGAGGCCACACCTCACAACCTACAGTTTCAAAGGATTTGCTGCTCATGTCTTAGTGCCATGTGTCTTAGCCTCAATCCAACGGAGCATCTGTAGAATATGCTGCATATTCTACAGATGCATAGTTGGATTGACACTAAGAAGTTCACCCCTTTGTCATATTCCTCAAACAATTCTTGTATGACTTGCATGGATGCTGAAAGAGTCCACTGCCTGCTTTAGGTAGATAGCTCATGTCAGTATAACATCCACAAGGGCATGAACAAAGGTTCTCCAGCACAACACTACCTGTGCCGGACTGTCCTCTTCCCATAGTGCATACCAGGTAAGTGACACACACTTAGCTGTCCACAAGATGTGAAGGTTCATCAGACCAAGTCACCTTCTTTTATCGCTCTATGGTCTACTTCTTTTCTACTGTGGGTACTTTTGGTGGTAGACAGGGGTCAGTATGTACTGATGTTTTTATGGATGGTAGTGTATGATTAATCAGCACTATACCATGAAGATATGCATCAGCATTATACCCTAGCTGTTGAAACAAAAAAAAAATTCTCATAAGAAAATAAAATATAAAAAAAATATATTATTTTTCAAGTCATTTGGGATCATTTCTGTTCTTCCATTCATCATGAAATGCTCACAAATGGCAACTGACAATTGCAAACTACATAAAAAAAGAAAAAATATAGGACAAACACTTTTGTAAAGATAAAGTAGAGTTACAAATAACAATGCTCTTACACAAGACACTGTGCAATTTGACATTTACCTGAATCATAGCGATTTCATTGGTAACAAGGCAGTATCGAATGACAATGTTACACTGTGCAATATCCAGCCCCTCCTCTGCCACAGTGGTAGCTATAAGCAAGTTGATCTCTCCCTCACGAAATTTGCTCAGTACGTCCTTTTGCTCTGCCTGCAGGCACACAAAAATCAAGTTAAAGACGCGTTAAAACAAGAATCTTATAATGTAATCACTTTAAATAGCCCAAAAGGATACCGTTCAATCTCTATTCATTTAGAGGCAGTAACTGCTCTAACTTTGTAGTTCGTAATTGACAACTCAAGAAGGCGTGTTCAAATAATGAGATGTTGTGTGTGAGTGATGTGGAAACCAAAACTAGAGTGACTGTGCTGTTGTAACATAGTTGATCATATCTATAAAACAAATGGATTCAACCTGTAAAACCAGTGGACATTACTGTTCTGCCCAGAGTAAAGAGACTCACAGCTGTCATTGGCTTGACCACACTTTGGTCTCCTCCACCAATTAGATGGCTTGACCGGACACCGACGTCCTCAAACTTTGCATTCTCTTGAATCCAGTGGTTGAGAGCAATGGCACTGAGGCGTGTCTTGGTAAAGATGATGCCTCTGGGATTCATTCTGGAAGTGAATTCTTGCAAAATGAGGGATTTCAGTTGAGCCAGAGTGTTATTCTCATATGCTGGGTTTTTCATCAGCTTCTGGAGATGCTCTTTTTTGTCTGTTAGATGGAAATTGAGAGAGAGGTGTTGAAATCTCTCAAAGCATAAAAGCAATAAGTAGTTTAGTAGCTTGCACAAGTTTCAACGACCTTGACTCCTTTATAGTATCACAGCAGCGAACACAGCGGTGAAAACATTCGGTTTTTGTCTTGCTCAACTCATCATCTGGCCCACTGCATGACAAACATTGTTTTGATACCTTTGAACAAACCGAAGAGAAATCTCTCTGTGTCAGTGATCTGAGTGATATTGCCATCATCGGGGTTGAGTTTCTTCTTGATCTCCTCATCATGGTATTTGTGGAGGAAGCTGAAGGCATCAGACATGCGGATGGTGTTGCTCTGGTGGAGAGCTTCATTGTATTGACGCAGATGCTCTGCACAAGTCCGCACTACGTGATTGTCCTCTTTAGCAGCTAAAGGAGAACAAAGGGAAGAGACATGTAGCATCACAATTGCTACAACTAGTACAAGCAGTATCCGATAAGCACTCATCCGTTCCTCTGCTGATATTACTGCTATTTAAAAGTAGGTAACATCTGATAACAACCATCAGTCTTTCCTGTGTACCCTCTCTCAACTCAGATTCAGTATTAATACATTAAACAGATAAAAACATTGACTTCTGGCATAAACCAGTGAGATAACTAATACTGCTACTATCTGTACCACTACCATGTTTCTTTTTAGATGTTAGGACTACTATTAATCAGTAACGAAGTAGATTTACTTGAGTACGGTACTTAAGTCGAGTTTTTGAGTATCTGTACTTCACTTGAGTAGTATTTTTTTTTTAAATTTTTGACTTTCACTTCGCTACATTTGAAAGACAAATATTGCACTTTTTACTTCACTACATTTCTATCAAGGGTCTCGTTACTCGTTACTTTTAATTCTAAAAGTGGATGTTTTTTCCTCTTTTTCTAAAACGTGATTGTTTTTTTCCCAGCTGACAGCCAATCAGTAATCAGTAGAGTCACGTCGCGTCTGACGTAGCCTGTAACCATCAAATTAAGTTCAACGCCGGTAATGCATTTCTGCAACGCCAGAGAATGGATGGAGACGGAGATTTCTTGGTGCCATTTTCGCACCTATGGCCATATCTTGACAAAATGTTTATATTTTCCCAAAGGATTAAAGATTCATTTCGTTTTAAGTGTGCGCTGTTTCTGCCAAAAACAAACTATAAAAGGGCCTGAAAAACTCGCCCTCCAAATTGCGCAAACATACCGAGGTCTGGAAACATTTTAGTAGCTACAAGTGAAAGTTTGCAATGAAGTTGTCCGAGGTTTTAGATAGTGATCACATTAACGTGCAGAACGGCCTGTGAAATGACTTTAACCCACTAAGCCCAAGGCAAGGCTTGTCTACTAATTCATTTATAAAGTTAGCACCTAAAAACGGAGCTGTGGCTGTATCTATATTTGTGTTAATAGTAGCCCAGAGAGCAAAAGATATTAATTCAGCATTGAATTACGGTCAGAGATGTTATATGGTTGAGGTGTAAACTTCAATTTCAAGGGTAGTGTTTTCAGCATAAAAAATACTCCGTTTAAGGAGCTGTGCGCCAATAATTGGGGGACACCATTTTTGGGGAGCACGCAGGGGGGTCTCAAACATTCTACATTATGCTTTGGACAATGAATCATGATGTTTTCATTATGTGCAAATATTGTTAGTGTATGTGTAATATGTAATGATAAAAATACTTTTTAAAAGCAAGTACTTCAGTACTTTAACTTAAGTAAAAATTTGACTGCACGACTTTCACCTGTATTGGAGTAACATTTGACCAGTGGTATCTGTACTTTCACTTAAGTACTGAAAGTGAGTACTTTGTCCACCTCTGCTATTAATAGTATATTTAATACTTTGGTTACTATTCCACGCTCTTGCCTTTGTTCTCACCAAATTGTTAGCATCTACTTTGAATGTTTTTATTTAAACATGAGACTTTTCTTCATTGTTACTCAATGGGAAGGTGCTGAGTTAACTTCCTGAAGCATGCACTGCTGGGCAACAACTAAGTAACCCAACAATGCAGTAGTGTGTGAGTGCAGTGGAGCACAGGGCTGCAGTGGAACTGCAGTGAGATTTATTAGTCACAGTCATGGGACTGAAATATTCTATGACATAATTCCCCCCGCACACAAGTTGCATATACTGAGTGGAAATGTAGCCTGTTCAAAATGTTTTCTGAACTAGGGTCATGCTCAGTTCCACCCTCAAGGCCGTGCAGATAACATTTCTCTCACCATTCTGCTCTTTCTGCACCACCCACTGCTCATAGTTCTGGGTGCCTGGCTGGCAGAGTGGCTTCAGTTCTGCATGCTGGTGAATCTCATCCATGATGGCCTTTATCACGTCTCCAAAGGGATCCTTTAAAATGGCAGAGTAAAACTGGCTTTGACTCAAAGAATACAATGTCATGTTTTGCACAATTGTTCATATTTCTATGTCATGACCTAAGTTAGCTCAATGATGACCATTAGAGTCAGCTGACATTATGAAGATAGTAAAGGTCTAGAGTTAAGTGAAGATATAATCTGAAGGAATGTGGATAGATGGACTGTTACCTCCTTCCTCTCTTGAGCGCTTGCAATGCGTTTGTATGGAGACTTGGGATCATCTCCGAGACTTTTGGTCTTTATTGTATAAGCATCCAAGTTAGCACAAATCTGCAAGGCATCAATATAATGACTCGCACATTTACTTTCGAAGCATTAGACCAACTAAAATATTTCAGACAGATGTGATCAGTCACGGTCTCTTTAGAACCCCAGCTATCTCCGTGACATACCGGACACGTTTCAGAAAGCACTGAGCACATGAAATATCACTGTTCTTCAGTTGTTAAGAGGAGGTGGAGGAATTCTCATTGTTTGTTTTGGCATGTTAGCTGCAGGGTTGTGAAAGGCATGTGGTGAGACACATAGCATGTGTGAAGAAAAGTGAGAAGGCTAGACTGGGTCTGATCTTTCCTCCAGCATGGAGGGGCGTAAAGAGCATGAAATGCTTTATGGCTGCCCTGAGCACAGAGGCCACGTGGAACATTGGAACCAGCTCGGTGCAGAGAGACGAATGAGACATGAATGAGGAACTGAGGCAGAAGGGGAAAGAAAAGGCAAGAAAGAAAAAGAAATGAAAGAAATAGCGTTAACAGATGAGAGAGAGGGCCACAAAGGCTGTATCTTAAAGAACACAGGAGGTTTGAATTTGCATGTATATCGGAGTGAAACGAATTTACATGTGTGTAAGTGTGCATTTAGCAAGTCTGTGTTTGATTAAGCATGCATTACTCTGAGAATGTGCTCCTCGGCTTTCTGCTGGGTTTTGGCTCCTCCCACACCGGGTGAAGCAGTGAGGCCGAGGATCTGTGGGAGGGCCACTTGTGTCTTCTGTTGCTTAAGCAGCGCTGCATTCCTGTGCTTTTGTTTCAGGTAACGGATCATGATGTGGTTATATACACCTCCCTTCTGTGTGTGGTGACACTCATCGATGACCATCAAAGTGAACTCTGCAGGAAAAAAAATAGCAACAGCAAGCTTATAGCATCTCATTTTTACAGGAGTCTGAGAATAGTAGCTCTGTTTCGTACTGCACCCTGTCTTTATTCTATTTTGCTCCGTCTTTGGTTCTAATTGTACAAGAAATAATCATAATCATATTCAATGTTTCATCTATAGCATTTCAAAACATCTCTTCTTGACTTTGGCAGGATGCACCAGACCACAGAAACCAAACTGAATCGGAACTTAAGAAGCAATTTTAAACATTTTAAGAGAAGGACATTTTATTGATTGATTTAAATTAAGTGGTGGGTCATTTATTCTCTATGGTTGGACACTGGACTAACTTTAATTTGACAGCTGCCTAAATAAAATAACATGAAGACAGAGAAGAGGGGGAATGTCTCACTAAACTGCCAGAGCCAGAAGCCTGTGTTACCCCGTCTGGAGTTTCTAATCATCAGTAGTCAGCCGCTGACAGCAGTAGGAGAGCATGACGGAGCAAAGGCAGGCAGCATACATGCCAGAATTACCAAACTAAACTGACTAAAGGCTCTGTTGTGTGAATGTTCCTCACATTTCTGTCCCATCAATCTAATTTTCACTCTTTTTTTCTGTCTCTCACGTTCCATTGCCTCAGGCTAAAACATCGCAGTCAACATCCTCTTTGTATTCATATTTATGCTGAGGAGTCTGGATTTATTTTTCCAATATTTCTTTTGGAATGCTCACTCATAAGCTTTTGCTTTCCCATCATGGGGCAGCTTTTTAGACATGAGGATTGCAAGTTTTTTTATGGATGTAAAAGACACTGACCTAAAGCCTGAATGCCTTACCATTCCCTAAAGAGCTGCAGAAACTGAGACTCGCAGCATTTACTCCCCAGTGACCAAACAGCCAGCGGGGTACAAGCCCCTGGTCATAAGGTCAGTACCCTTCTCTTTTAGGCCAGCAACCTGAGCTGTTGCATAGACTTCAATGTAAAATATATAATAGAGCTCTGCCTCTGCAATTCTGCTTAAAGCTCAGCCTCAGGTCTCTAGAGAAAAGGGCCAAAGAGTGTGTTTTACAGCCGGATGGTGACTTTAATGGGGATGTACTTTACAAATCAAACTGCAAAGGTGTTGTGTATTCAGCCCCAAAGGATTGCTTTCAGCCTTGAGTCTGAGCCACTGATGGAAAAAAACCCTCTACTCCTGCGAATTTGATCAGTTAGCCAACCACTGGCTCACTCACTGATGGCTAGAGCAGACACGTGGCCTAGAGACCTAAGAAAAGGGAAAAACAAGACTCAACACTAATAAACAGCACATGCCACTGCAGGGGGATTCCACATTGTGGTCCACAGCAGCAGCACAATATTTGTCTTCATCCAAAAGGTGAAGCCATCTAAAGTTAAATCTGGCTCCACAAACCTCGTATTTCCGTACATTTGGGTTTATCTCTGAAAAGAAAAGGTGATGGTAAGTAAAGTGTGACCTACGTGACAATTTAATCCCGTCTTCATCTCCCTGCTTAGCTTTGGCTAAAGAATTGTCAAGATTTTGTGCAGTGCAGATGATAATATCATTCTTCTCAACGACTTGTGGGAAAGAGATTTTGAGCTGTGAATCTCCACTGACTCTCTCCACAGAGTATTGGTGTTTCAGGAACTTCCCAAACTCTGCTTTGTAGTGTTGCTCCACCAGGGGCACCTGCACAGTAAAGTAAACAAACTTTGTGATAATCATTAAAAAACTTTTAGATTTCTTCACATTCACTTTTCACAACATTTAAATGGGAATGTAGACGACTGCACTGAGGAGCTCCCTCAGTGAAAACTGTATTAAGTTGCTTTGCCAAAGTTAATCTAATTTATTCCTTTTCATCTCCTCTTTCAGTGCCAGAACCAATGAATCATCATGAACATTCACCATATTTCCACTGGAAATGCCTATTCAGAATCAGAGAACTTTATTTATCCCGGAGGAAACTGTTCACATCACGACTGCACACTCACACAAGACAGAACAAT
>JBBPCW010288407.1:0-10549 GCA_037974425.1 Phenacogrammus interruptus
GAATCAATGCCACGTAGAATTAAGGCAGTTCTGAAGGCGAAAGGGGGTCAAACACCGTATTAGTATGGTGTTCCTAACAATCCTTTAGGTGAGTGTAGATGAAATGGGAATGCCCTGCAGTGGCAAATAGCTTCGGTTTTATATTTGATTTGATTACATTAATGTTTAGGTTGAGATTTACAAGAAATATTTGAACTGCAGCTGTGTAAAAAGAGACCTGCTGATAAAAAAACGCTCCTTATTTGTTTAAAGTGTTTGCAAACCAAATGCTATTGCACTTTTGTTAATATAGCAGTACTGTTAAAACAAAAGTGCGCAAAACACTATTGAATTCATTACTGAATTTTGCATATAACAATACAATTAATCGAGAATTAAATTAAACGAGAATGAAATTGGGTTTCTAAGACCGAGTTGATCCACACAAGCCTAAGATCACAGCGACTCTGTACTCTAGAGTGATCAATCACACCTCACTCGCTATCATTATAACAGTGTGATGGAGAAATATGGACTTATGGCAAAACAACACTACCTAAAATAATGCATTACAATTGGGGTGATGGGGCTGGTGGCTAGGGAGTTGTTGGAAGGTTTTGAGTTCAAATCCCAGTTTCATCCTGTTCACACTGTGTGCTGTGGTTGAAAGAGAAAATGACCATTTTTGTCATACGTGAACACACCACAGCACACAGTGTGAACAGCACGAAATTCCACCTCTGCATTTAACCCATTCACCAAGTGAAGCAGGGGGCAGCCATGAACACAGCGCCCGGGGAGTAGTGCGTGGGGACGGTACCTTGCTCAGGGTAACTCAGAGGTGCCTAGTAGTCTTGGGAATTGAACCCATGACTTGCTGATCACAGGATGCCCCATGTGTGTTCATGTGTGACAGAATAGTCCACTTTACACCTTTTGGTGGAGGAGGGATAATGGTCTTTGGGCTGTTTTTCAGGGTTCTTCTGTTCCGTTGAAGGTTAACGTTATTGCTAGAGCATACAGAGGTATTTTAACCAGTAAAACTCTGTTGCAAAAGTTCTGGAAAGATCCTTTCCTGTTCCAACATGCCTGTACCCATCCTGAGCATAAAGAGAGATCCATAAAGACATGGTTGAAGAAGTTTGGCGAGGAGGAGCTCTACTGGCCTGCACAGAGCCCTGTCCTTAACAAAACTGAACACCAACACAAATAATAAAGTGTTGGAAATGATTCTCTACAAGATGTCAGTGTATTATACCAATGAACTGTACATCCAGGCCAAGAACTATTTCGATATGCTAAGCACTGTTTGTAAGTGCGTAAGTGCTCATACCAACTCCCGACGCGTCGTGAACATGGCTTCCATGTGTTTGATGGAAAGCTGCTAAAAAGTGGACCATTTGTTGTTACAGGTAATGTTTCTCAGCTCTGCCTTCTAATACTGTCTAGAATTAGTTCCTTATAATACTGTCCCAAAGAAACCCAAATGATCTCTTTCACTCCTTTCCTCTGCTGGGATCTCGCCACACTTCAGTGGCAATCAGTGATCATTTCCATGCACTTTGGTTCTATTTAAATAGAAAGAGACGTGTCTTAGGAAAGGGCAAGATGGAAATCAGTCTCCACCATCCGTGTTGTTGTAGCTACTTTCCATGCATTCATCCATGTCTTTGTAGAAGCAGACTGAGAGTTTTGCATGAGAAATTTGGAAATTATAAGGGTTCGGTAGTCAGTTAAGCCCATCAGAAAGGAAGATCTTAGCAGTGAGACATACACAGAGTTCGAGGAGGTGCAGGTCTGATCCTCAGCATCCTTCTAACCTTCCCACTCCTTCATTATGAAGCTGAAGATTTTGCCTCTTCTGTATCTCGCAGGTAAGGCTGTCTATAAACCATATTCTGATGTTATATTGTGTTTTTGGATGATTAAACCCATCAATGAAAGAAATAAACTGGGTTAACATAAAAAACTGTTTTTTTTTTTCATTTTGAACACAGACTCCCAAGCATTGTTGTTTTTGTCTGTTCACCTTAAAAGCACAAAGGATTTCAACAACTATCTATTTTTTTCAACAGCATACAATGTCTATTTGCTAAAGTCAGGTGTATATTACTTTCACTTGTGTTTTTTCTTTTAAAAGGGAATAGCTTTGTGGAAAATCAACCATTTACCGGGTTCTACTGACCCCAGATCAGCAGATGTTCTGCTTTTACAGTTTAGAACTAGAGTTACGAGGCTAACACTGCTAACACTAGAAGTTAATAGATCATTTCTGTAAAAACATTCCCAAAACTTCTCTCACCCACTTAAACCTCTTCATTAGTGTGGAGGGGACTATATGATTTAGGACACTGCATGACTTCCTGTGAGCATTTTGTAGCTTGTACTACTGCCAGCCTTTTTACTCAACAGGGTCTGTTTTCACAAGCCATCTGAAATGCAAAGGAATCTTGTCCGAGATCAGTCCTAACCACTGCTTTGTGAACACCAGTCCTTGTGTTTTCTGAAACGGTAGCCAGTAGCAGTGAAGTTCATTTAATAAAAAGTATGACTCATTAATAAATGATGTAGAGAAACAGGTTGACATCACACCACAAAGGACATCTATATGGTCAGAGGAGCAGTTAAAGGAGACTATGACTAAGAATGGTATTCAGTTGCAACAGAAAGTCCAAGAAAACCTTGTCAAGCTTGTCAAAATGTCAAAATGTGTCATTAGTATCACAAAAATTGTGCAAATACATGTTGATATTTAAGTTATAAATCAAGATGTTCCATGGATGACAGACCAGGAGCAGATTATCCGCTTCCAGTGTGGGTTCTGAACCTAAAACGTGTATGTACTTGAAGATTATGATTTTATTTTGATAATAATATCCTTAAACATGACTAAATCTGGTCTCAAACAAGAAAACAAAATCTTCTTTACCATGAGAGCTTATACAATATTCTACACAGGTTTTCTTCCAGTGGTGATATCTGCCCCACGCCCCACCGCTCATGACTATTATCTGGTCGTACAACCAAACACATGGAACGATGCACAGAAGTACTGCAGGACAAACTACGTTGACCTGGCTACAGTTACAAGCACTGATGACTGGACAAAGCTTCTGGCATTAGAGAAAAGTAAAGGGTTTGCTTCTGTTGCTTGGATTGGACTGTACAACGACATCAACAGCTGGCACTGGTCTTACAATAATGCTCCCTTGAAGATGAGTCTGTGGTCTCCTGGAGAGCCTAATAACCTGGGAGGTCATGAGTCATGTGGCGCAGTGGACATATATGGAAACTGGTATGATTACGACTGCCAGTTGCTAAAACCCTTCCTGTGTTACAATGGTGAGTCGACTGGGTTATTTATTGATTTTGTTTAATTTGTAGTTTTCCGTTTCACCCTGAAGTGATCTCTATTTAAAAAAGTATGGTAAAACCACAGGGCTGCAGTGGAGAGGTCATCAGTCAAACGAGGCTAGAGAGGAAAATTACATGGAGAGCAAGAGGGAATGTTTCGGTCCACAGCAAAAAGGTTTTAGTTGAGGAAAACTGGAGGAAATATTTTTTAATGAGATGGAATTGAATCTACTACAGAAAAAAAGATAAAGTTATGTAGTAAGATTTTTTAAATAATGCTGGGTAACAAAATAATGCAGGGTAATGTTAAAAAATAATGCTGGGTAACGATAACGTTGTAACAGGCACCTTCCAAAGAGCAACATTTATTAACATGTATAAATCTGTTTTCTTTTTTTTTCCTGAAAAGACAATGGCTTTTATTAGGAAGCAGCAAAAGTATATTAGTTAAGTAAATACTTTTAAATAGCTATGTTTTTTAAATAAGCAAAAATATCTAAATAACAACAAAAAATTCTCACCATTTTTCCAATACTGTTTTTCTTTTATAGGATGGAAATGATTCTATCAAGCAAAGTTTTTTTATGCTGTTTTAAAAAAAAAAATCATTCATTTTTTCATTTTAAAGCAGATTATGTAGTGTTATGTCATTTGACGGCTGCTATGCATTTTCTGGAAAGTTCAAAGAAACACGCCATGGTTTAAAGGGACCATGGTCTGTATTTTTCTTATATTTTGTCGAAACCATTTAAGGTTTTATTTCTGAGAATGGTACTTGCAGAAAATTTTAGTGTACATTTATGGCAACATTGCACTTAGTTTCCATGGTTTAGTTCATGGTTTAGCACTTGCTCAGTGTTTCAGTTTTGAATGTCGTGCCCTTCCCAAACACTGTTATACTGTGTTTAAAACCTCAGAGTTTGGATTTACTGTACACTAGAACCATCAAAATTAATTTCTCATCCCTGGTACTCCACAGCAAGCTACAGTGGAAGATTCATCGCCATCACTGAAACTCTGAAGACGTGGCCTGATGCTCTGGCTTACTGCCGGCAGTACCACACTGACCTGGCCATCTCAGACAATCAAACAGATAACTCACTGCTGAAGCAGCTGGTGGAAGTCCAGTCAAGCGCCTGGTTTGGCCTCGTTAGGGACACTTGGAAGTGGTCGGACCAGAGCAATGCTTCGTCCATCAACTGGATGGTGGGATCACCTGACAATTATGGGGGTGTAGAGAACTGCGGGAGTGTTACTGTTAACAGTATCGGAGATAATCCATGCACCTACTTACAACCTTTCTTCTGTCATACCTGTGAGTCTTCTTCCTTTACTGGATTAAAAGTCTAATACAGCTCCGGAAAGAAATAAGAGACCACTGCAAAAATGTTCATTGTCTCTGGTTTTATCTTTTATAGGTGCAAGTATTGATCTGAACAGCTTTGCCTTAGTTTTTAGGAACACCTGCAACATTTCTCCTAATATCTAAATAAAAGAGGTCATAAACTGGCACGCACGGTATTGGTCCATGAGTCATTTGGTACTGGGCTGCATAGAAATACAGACTAAAATTAATTTATTGATTATCAGAAAGATTCATCAAGGTTCATCAAAATTTAGCCCACAAGTGAGCAAAAAAACCCCGCACATTATTTTTAGTTGTATCGATACCGTGCCATGAAAATATTGTTTTACATGAAACAGGTTCGTAGTGCAGTAAAGGTTGGGGACGGCTGCTTTAAAGCATAATATTAAAGGAAATGACAAAACACCAAAATAAGAAAAATTATGCAATGTTTACAGAACAGTAACTAATTCAAAGAAAACAAATTGCTTGTTGATGTCATCTCACAACAGATGGCGCAGATGCAGATTTCCATTACTATGATACTTTATTTACAAACAGAGACAGGCATGAGGGCCTAAACATACAACACATGTAAACTACAAACTTAGGGTGGATGACAGTGTACCAACAACTAAGGTCCACTGCTTACGAAACTAAATACTCAAACCCAAAAACCCACAAACCAGTGGAAACACAACATCACTTTGACTAAGCACACTGGCAAGCACACAGCTGACACACATAATAAACAATCTCAAAAACTGGTGTGCTTAGACACATCAAAATAAGAGTTAACCCACAAACAGTGACATCCGTGACAGTTCACTCTTAAACAAAATGGCACTAATGACCTTTGACATACTTCTAGGAGACAGCAGTGTTTTTATACTTTTCCTCATTAAATAAGGTTTGATTCAAGTGATCACTAATCAGTACCTCATAAAGCAGATTGAGGTGCTTGTGTAGGAATTTAACAGAGGCCGACATGGAATGGTTGTCCTACTCAGAGATGCTGATTTCAACATAAATTGCAGAGATCTCTTATTTGTTTTCAGAGCTGTACATAAGAACACCTTTTAGTTCTCTAAAATATTAAGAACCATTTTTGTAGGTGAGATGTGCAAGCATAAAGATCCATTCATAACCAGACAGGTGCTTTTCCGGAAGATATTGTGCAGATTAGGAAATTCTCTGGTTGCTATGGTATTTTTTAGGGGTGTGACGAGACGCTTTTCCCACGAGACGAGACGAGACACGAGACTGGGTTCACGAGAACGAGACGAGCGCTCCAGAACAAGATAGAGAGACGTGTTCTCGGGGAATGAGAGAGAGAGAGAGACGCGCGCTCCGGATCCGTGCGCTCCAGAACAAGAGAGAAAGAGATACAGAGAAAGATAGAGAGACGCGCTCCGGAAAACTAACGAACGAGAGAGAGCGCACTCGAGAGAGAGATACAGAGAGAGAGAGGGGGAGAGAGTGAGAGCGCGCTCGAGAGAGAGATACAGAGAGAGAGGGAGAGAGAGAGAGCGCGCTCGAAAGAGAGATACAGAGAGAGGGTTGTTTGCCCTTTCTTCACAGGCGCAGCTTTTAGTAACGCAAGGATTATCTCAGGTGATCTCGCCAGACCAATCTGATCGTCACACCCCTAGTATTTTTAGTGGTTGCTAGGGTGTATCCTAGGTGGATGCCAGAGTTTGCTACTTTGCTGTCATGATGTTCCAGATAGTAACTAGGGTGATGTTGTATACCAGGTAGCTGCTTACTGGTATCGTTGGCAGATGCAAGAATGATGCTGGGTGGTTGCTATGGTGTTCCAGGTGGTAGCTAGGAATCTGTGGTATTGCATGTCATTAAAAGGGGGATTATATGTCATTAAAATGGAAGTGCTCTACATTGTGCAATTACCAATTCCTATTTGTGCCAGTTTGTATGAACTGATTCCAGTACTTCACAAGGTGGAATACTATTCTTACTGCGTGAAGATCAATATTTATACATGCCGTGTGTATTTAGTCTATAATGTTTAACTTTTGGCTTTGTGTTTGTTTTGTTTTCTATTCCAAAGTGCCACCAATGAAGGAAATCCCAATAGTGAAAATGCGTGTAACATCTAATCAGAACATGAATGATCCTGCACTGATGTCGTCGGTTTTAGAGGTGGTAAGTCTCACAGCATCTTTAATCTAACTCAAAATACCAGATCATACCAGATCATTTTGTTTATTTTGGTGTATGCGTCCAAAATGTGAGATTTTTACCCCTTTTCCAGGTAAAGACCAGCATCATAATTTATACCAGTAAAATATATATAAAGCAACTTAGCACATTTAATCATTATGAACATTAACAATATGCTGGCTGTTGGAAAGGCATGCAAAGACAGCTGGTCACATGTCTGGCACAACAATAATACATTTAATGATTCTATAATCAGAAACACAAAACAGGGTTATGTTTTCTGTATCACAGTGTAACAATCCACTGGCTCTGTTCTTCAGATCCAGCAGGAACTGAAGAATCATGGGATGACGCAGAACATCACGGTAACATGGAGGCAGCAGCCTGACGGAAACGTCTTTTACAAGGACAAAGGAGCAACAAGCACTGACAGCACCAACAAGGAGTGTGTGAACCCTAAATAATCATGTTTTGTACAAATGAGCTTCTTCAGCTCGGAACATCTAAGGGAAGTGTAGAAGATTTTTATCGATGCTCTCGAAGGAATGAAGTCGGACTCTGAGTTCGGGAATTTACAGGCGTTTAATGAGGTTCAGGGCTCCTCCGCCCGGGCACTTCTCTGCAGAAAAGAGGCCTCGACCAAACCTTACAGCTTCTATTTATACATTTGGTCAACCCACCCCTCCTCTTTGTTCAAGCCCATCTCCCATCTAGCTCCATTTAGGGCCTCTTTGCTTCAGACCCCCCTTACTGCTGCAGCTGCTGTGGAATCTCCTTTTACATGAGACACAAGTTCCCTTACGGATACACAGACACACATGGACTAATTATGAACTATAAAACAGAATTGATCGGGATGATAATTTCCTTCTACAGAAGCCATGTAGGAATGTTCTCCATGTTGTTTAAATACTCACAAAATATGATCGAATTATCAAAAATAAAAGAAAAATAAAATAATGAAGCTCTGAGATCAGAGTTTAACTACAAACAGCAACAGACAAGAAAGAGCTCAGTCCCTCTCTCTCCTGGTAAAATAAGATTAGGGTGAAGAAAGCCAGTGGTATTTGGTTGCACCAGGTAGTCTAAGCTACAATTTTCTACATGCGCCCTTTTTACACCAGTTTTTAAGCACTGGAACCAACGAAAATGAACTCAAAAAACATTTGCAAGTATGTTCCCACCCCTTTTCACAGCAAACTGAAGACGTGGTTACAGGGACATTTTAAATGATGAATTATGAATATGAATTTCTATAGTACTGACCTGATCTGTCCATGCCCAGTAAAGCACTGCGCTTCTTGTAAGCATTCCAGACAATTTCACACCTTCCTCACAAAGATAAAGAAAAACTAAATCCTGGAGAAAAAAAATCAAAAAGCGTTTGGGAGGACAGTGATCACCCTTGTGTTCTTATTTTTCATATACACTACTGAGCAAAAGTCTTAAACCCCTGTGTAAATTGTTCATAGGCATTAATTAAAAATCAGAACGTTTTTTAGTTTAGGTTTAGTTGCAGATGTCTCCTTGCTGTCTCAAGCCATTGCATGTATTTGGGAAATTCCATCAGCAACTCATCTGATTTAATCATAATGCACTGATTGAGCTAAACTGTAAGGATTTTTATTTATTTATTTATTTATTTTATTATAATTGTTGATTATTGGTTTCAGTGTACAGCACTTTGTGTCAGCTGTGGTTGTTTTAAAGTGCTTTATAAATAAAGTTGATGATGATGATGATGATGATTTGAGACTCTGTTGTGGATTCAAGAGTGTGTGGGGACATTATTTTTGCTTAAGGGCACCTCAATGGTGACACTAGCATTTGGAATTCGAACACACAACCACTAGGACATACAGCTGCACAATATGTGTGCATTGTAGTAAATAAATGAAATAAAAGTGAGAAATTGGATGTTTATTGATGTTTCTTTAATCCCAGCATCACTCAGAGAGTTCAGGCTCACCTCCCCTTCTGTAGCTCCTCAGCCTTCTTTTGATTTTTCATCTCCCTTTTCTTCTACATCTTCTTCCTTTCTTGTCTTACTCATGTTCTCCTCGCTGGGGTTTTGGCATGCTCTTTTGTACTTCAGCTCCTGCATCAGGTTCTGCTTCTGCATGACCATAAGAGGAACCATTCCAACCTCCTCCAATACAGTGGATTTCTACAACTCCACCATCTTGGACCGCCACACTCTTGTCAAAGTGAGAACAGTTGCTTTTTTGCGCTGAGCTCCATGGTATACACCAGAGCTAAGGAAACTAAAGGCAGCTGGTCGAGCGCTTGAGAGGTGCTTTTTGGCTTCGGGTCTATTAGTGCACAAGCTAGTTTACCAGGAACACCGCAAACTGTATGCATAAAGACACTTGATTACGTTTCTTTTCATCCATAATCTCCAATAACCTGGTTAACTTTTTCTACCATCACCCATCTCCTCCAGCCCTGAACACCATCACTCACTGATCCCACTAACGATCGCTGCAATAAATTCATCTCCTTCTTCCAAAATAAGATCCTAACAATCCGATCATCACTCACCACTCCCCTCAGATCTGTGTTAAGAAGGTTCAGGCCATGAAACCCTCTACATGTGCACTTGACCCTTTTCCAACACCCCTGGTCAAGGCAAATATGGCTTCCCTCGGCCCCCTTATTACTGCCATTATTAATAAATCCCATCAGTCTGGTCAAGTTCAAGGAAGGGGAGATCAGGGCGCTAATAATTCTACCAGAGAGGTAGATGATGCTAGCCTTTCTCGCCCCAGACGAGACAGAAATCCAGTAGTCAGACTGAGCTATGATAGGCTGGGCATACCCACTAACAGACCTTTAATCCTAGTTCGTAAAAGGATGGTCGTGAAGGTAGAGGGTGGGAGAAATTCAGCAAAGGGATCCCGTAACACCGTCTAGTGCCACCCTATGGCTCAGTGTACTCAGTGTATCCGAGTAAGTGTTCCCTTGGAGACCCAGGTTACAGTTAGACTATACTTAGTACAGAATTGTGTTTAAATATTTGAGTTATTTTGGATGAATTTCAATGTTAAATTGTTTACACTTTAAAAGCCTGGACTTAGCCTGGACTTTTGTGATATCACAAAAATCTTTATATAATTAAAAAAAGATTCTCCTGGTTAATATGATATGTTCTATTCACATCATATTCAAGCAGCATGGCTTTTTTTTGTGTCTACACGCATTAGTGTAATAAAATGGAAAAATCTAAAAAGGAGACCCCTCTGAGAAAACCTTAAGTAAGTTTTGCTTGAAATACTTTCTATTTTACTCAGTTCATCTCAATGATAAAGTTTCTGTGATCAGGTTAAAAACCTGTTTACAGGATGAATGTTTTCAGAAAGAGAAAGAGTGAGGAAGATGGGGGTATTTCAGCTGAGAAGCAGAACAATAAGATAAGCAGTGGACCTGGGACATCACAGAGAAAGGGTAATGAACATAACAGTGAGTGCAGACTGAGAGATGTGCAACATGCCACGTCAGAGACACACACACACACACACACACAAAGAGCAGATCAGTAAACTCTCTATTCTCTCTGTAGAGGAGCTGCACAGGAAGTACAGGTGCTGGTCATATAATTAGAATATCTTCAAAGAAGTGAAACTTGTATAATGTATACATTCATTCCACACAGACTGATATATTTCAAGTGTTTATTTCTTTTAATGTTGA
>JBBPCW010288427.1:0-10548 GCA_037974425.1 Phenacogrammus interruptus
GGGGCAGCCATGAACACGGCGCCCAGGGAGCAGTGCGTGGGGACGGTACCTTGCTCAGGGTACCTCAGTGGTGCCTAACGGTCTTGGGAATCGAACCTGGACTTTCTGATCGCAGGGCGAATGCCCTAACCACTAGGCTACCAACTGGGTGAACTAGTTTAATTTACACCAAAATTTGGGTTACATCACTGTTGAAGGAACGGATCAGTGGTCCCCCTGTAATTGTAATAGAGATCAGTAGTATAGGAGGAACATTGATATAATTAGTGTTAATTCACATAATAAGACTAATGCACATTATGGAATGATAATAAAAAATATATATATTGTACAAAGTAAGACTGTTGAGCATAATAATAAGATATTGCACATAATGATAATTCATTGGCACTCAAATAAAAAGACTCCCGCCTGCTTGTGAGTTAATGCAGTTCTATTGCAGAGCTGAGTGGGCCGGAGTGAAGTGCGTCTTGGCCAATATGCTGGTGCCAAAAAGGAAGTATACAAAGCTCTGTTGATTATTACCACCTGTTAAAGCTGACAATAAATCCAGGATTATGTCTGGCAAGGTCTTGCAAATGTACCGTCTCTACCAAAACAACATTCTTCACTCCTACTGTAGGTTGATGTGAGGGACTTCAGAGTCATTTTGGACAATTTCTGTCCAAACTCTTTAGATTTAGGCCTATCCCGCAAGTACACAGGGGTGTTCTTCCTTCATTCTTAAAAAAAAAAACAAACGCAAAACCGCTGTCAAGAATGCTCCAAACCAACAAGGGATCATTTAACCCTCACTGTAAAGCCATGCTGCCCAATCAGAAGTGTGAAAAAAAGTTATTACTGATTCTAGTGGGCTAATAAGGGTTTCCGAAACTTGCTATGCTTTTCCAGTCCACTTTATCTACTCTGGTGGTCAAGTGGATCTATATGCTGGTCACATCTACTGATATATTTAGGAATCTATGGGCTCCAGATCAGGAAAAATCAGGGCACGCTGATGAAGGAAGGAAGCTTTTATTGGGACGCAGCCTGAGTTGTAGAGGTTTGGCACGTAGCAGTGACCTTTGTAACATATACTGACCCCTCGGTTCCTCAGTACAGTGGAAGAGGAACCAGAGGTGTGTTTAAACATGTAGAAATCCTGTCACCAACTTTAAACCAGTACTGTTTTGACTCCGCCCACCACCACAGAATGCTGCCTTATGTTAACTCTCCACTCTGGAAGTTTTCCAAAAGGTCAGCGGTGACCTAAAACAGTGTTTGAATGTGGACCTTTGAAGGCCTTGGACAATCTATTTCACATATTATTTACCCTTCCATATATAAGAATACATAACAAATCAGAAAACAGAAGATTATTCTCTGTGCATGTGCTTGAGCTGGATACTGTTTGAATGGGCTGAGAGAAGTTTTGGAGATGTGTTTATAGAGAAATGTTATAGAGAACATGTGTAATCATCAGGATTGAGAGCTGTACATTAGGGATTTGTTTCTTATCTTTATTGTTGTACTTACAGTAACTCTGTCTGTTCCTTCTTTAGTCTTGTGCCCCATCAATCCAACGCGGTCTGACTATAGAAACATGGCATGGATGGAGAGAGACACCAATGGCTTCAGGCTGCGCAAAGACAATGAGTCTTTGGAAGTCGATCAGGACGGATCGTACAGAATCTCTCTGCAGGTCACTTACAGGGGCACGGATAAAGTGTCGTGTTCGTCGCAGATCGTGTTGTTCTATCGCCTCGCCGTCTATTCCAACTCCTACCCGTACAATGTTCTTCTGACCGTCTATGAAACCATCTATTGCAAGGAGACTCACTGGAGGAAAACACTGACCTCCACAGGCGTCTTTGTTTTACATCAGGGGGACGTGCTCAAGGTGGAGTCCAGTGATCACAGACTCCTGGACTGCGACGAGAAAGTGGGGACCAAGACGCTCTTCATGGTCCATTATAATCCCTAGGGCTAGGAAGTGGTAGCTTTGTTCCTAGAGCCCTCCAGCCCATATTTTCCTCTCTGTAGTGGTGTAGTTACTCACATTTTGTCTATTGCACTTTTTTGGGGGTCTGATTCTTAATATTACGTCCATTACGACCATCATGTGTGTTGCAGAGTCGGTGGGCCAAAGGTCATGGGCAATGACATATAGTGCATATGGAAACATTTTAGACTCCTTCAAGTTCTCAATTTATCAGATTTCTTTGTTATCAATTTAGAACATACAACGAAATTCAGTGCACTCAAGAACCGGGTTTCATTAAAGACAAAATATGCAATATCAGATACTGGCAGATAAGTGGCAGTGTAGAGTCCATATAACACATGGAGGGTTAAAAGTGCAAAATAGTGCAAAACTAATGCTTTATGTTAATGAGATGTTGTGTTTGATGAGTATGCTTTACGTTCAGAGTTCAGTGTGGTAATGGCTGTGAGGAAGAAACTGGTCATGAATCTTGTGTTGCGTGTTTTGATGGACCTGTTAGCGTTTACCAGAGGGCATCAGTTCAAACAGATAATGTGCAGGGTAGGATGCCATGTGTGATGACTCTCTGTGGAGCAACAGTAGAAGGTGCTAAATGCTATGTTCTATCTATAATCCATCTAAAAAAATTCAAAATGTCTATATTCGGTCCACACATAGTACTCCAGCAAAACAGGTCTCATTTACATACGTATTCAGACCCTTTGGATTGACACTGTGGTGCATCCTACTTCTTTTAGAGGCTTCTATAACTTGATTGGACTCCACTTGTGTCAAATTGAATTAATCTGCAATGATAAAGAAAGGCACATACCTTCCTATATGAATGCCCACAACTGGTTGGGTATATCACAGTATAAACCAAGCCAAGAGGTCCACAGAATTGTCAGCAGACCTGTGAGACAAGATTGTGAAGGCACAGTGATCTTGGTCAGGCAGATAACCAAGAAACCAGTGCTCACCCAGAGTGAGATCCAGCAATCCTTTGTGCAGATTGAAAAACTGTACACGTGGTCAACCATCAGTGCAGCACTGCACCAATCAGACCTGTACTTTAGATCAGATGGAAGTTGTTTCTCACTAAAAAGCTCATAAAAGATGCTGGGAGTTTGCCAGACGGCACCCTAGACTCTCAGACCATGATAAGCAAAATAGAGCCTCTTGTCTGATGAAACAAAGATTGAACTTGTTGGCCACAATTCCCAATCACATGTGGAGGAAATAAGGCACTGAGTATAAACTAATTAATAACATTCCTAGAATCAAACACGGCAGTGGCAGTATCTTGCTGTGGGGATGTTTTGTTGTGACAGGGTTGGAGACTAGTCAGGATAGAGAGAAATATCTTCAGGGAACTCCTTTTCTAGAGTGGTCTGGGTCTCAGGCAGGGACGAAGGTTTACATTCCAATGGAAAATGACTGACAGTATACCATTGATAACAGGAAGGCCTGACTAAAGGAAAGCTCTTTGAAAGTCCTTGGTGGCCCAGCCAGTTTCTGAACCTGAGCCCAATAGAGCAGAGGTCCCCAACCCCAACAGGCCGCGGACCGATATTGTTTCCATCACAGAAAGGCAGAATAGAAAATATTAAATTGATTATCAGAGTCTGAAAGATATTTTATTTTGAAAAAATGCTCATCATGTGATACAAGCTATCAAAAATGAGTAATAAACAAACACAGTTGTATCTGTACCGGTCCGTGAAAATATTGTTTTACATGAAACAGTGAAGCTAGAAACATTGGGGACCTCTGCAAAAGAGCTTCTCTGGAAAGACCTGAAAATAGCTGTGCACAGACGCTCCCCATCCAACCTGGTTGAGCTTGAAAGATTCTGCCAAGAAGAATGGCAGAAAATTCCAAAAGAAAGTTTTACCAATCTTATAAGGTCATTCCCACAAAGACTTGAGGCTGTCATTGCTGCCAAAGGTGCTGTAACCAAGTACTAAGTAAAGGGTCTTAATACTTATGTAAATGGTATATTTCAGATTTTTTCATCTTAATACTTCAACAAAACACTTTTTTTGCTGTGTCATAGATGGATTATAGAAAATATGAATTCAGGTTATTTTGGAATGAGTTTTATATCTAAATAAGGGCAACTTGAAAGGGTTCTATAAACGTTTTGTACGCACTGTAGGCGTAAGACCTGATGAGTCGCCGGAGAATGGGAGGAACCATTTGGTTTATTATTCCTTTGATTTATTATGCCTATTAATATTTATTATACAAATATATTCTAAAATGCGTTTTGTTAGAGATTATGTTTTATTTTTTGTTCCATTTTCGTGTAAAAGGTTTAAGGTTTCCTTTACATTTTTTTTTTCCTTTTTTGCAGCTAGAACCAGTTCACATCCCTACCTGAAGGGGGAGCACTTAGCCAATCAGGCCATCACTGGAGCTTTCCGTTCGAAACAACTGAAAAGAAAGCATTTAAGTGTAGATCCCGAAGCAACAGAGTGTTCAGTAAGCTATGCAAGTCTGCTTCTTTAGTTTATTAACTATTACTAAATGAATAATAATCAGACAAATTCATGATTAGTTAATAATTATTAGCTCATTAGATTCGCTCATTATATTTAGCTAACATTGCACATGGAACAAACCCTCTAAGCTAGTCCCGGAGAACTGTTTACACACACACACATACACACTGCTAGATCGGCAAAATATTAAAGCTAAATGAAATTAAATGAGTTACAATGTTGCTTTTTTAGTTAACACTCACTTTTTTTCAACAGCAGCTCAGATTGCAAACAAGTAAACAGTACCTCAGTTTCATATTTAAGGTTTCTGGATTCTTCAGTTATTTGATTAATAAACTAAATACGATAAACTAAATTTCATTTATAACAAACTAAAATTTCACGTTCAGCTCCCCAAGTGTATAGTCATGTTTTGTGGAGAAAAAAAGTACAATTTAATGGTGTTTTTGTTGTTATTTAATGATGTCAGGCAGAGTTTTAAAGGCTGATGCGGAATGTAAATCATTGTGAATGTTCTTCGGTTGCCAGGTGATCAACCCTGTGAACACGCTTGCGGGTTCGAATCAAAATGAAAACACCTTGTATTATTCTGTTCTTACCATATATACAGTTAATATATATGCTATATTTTTTATTGAAATTAAAAAGCTTTTGTTAAATAAAAAGGGAAAATGAAAAGTACGAAAGGCTTTCATTGATTCATTCCTCAAGTCAAAGGACTTCATGAGTTTTTTTTCCTGAACATAAAGGGCATAGACATCCACTGTGTCGAACCGTTTTCTCACAAACTGGTGGTCCATCCAGACTAATGACTGTGGAGAATACGCTGGTTTTAGAAATGACAATAAAAACCTACTTGACTTGACATGACATGGTGATGATGCCTGACCATATCTAGCCATATCAAACGTCTGTACATAGTAAAAATGAAACAGCATTCCTCCAGGACCATGGTGCAACACAAGA
Source organism: Phenacogrammus interruptus (assembly GCA_037974425.1). Taxonomy (NCBI): domain Eukaryota; kingdom Metazoa; phylum Chordata; class Actinopteri; order Characiformes; family Alestidae; genus Phenacogrammus; species Phenacogrammus interruptus. Next base: position 5,434 of record JBBPCW010288427.1, read on the forward strand.
ACAGAACAAAACAGAACAAGTTCTCCATCAGGTTGAGGTTGGCGTGACCCTGCATTTTGCAGACTTTTACTGTGTCGGATATTCCTAGAGGGAAAGCTCATTCGGGTTAAAGCAAATCTATACAAAGGCTTGATGGCCTTTGAGATATTTCTATCATGACTTAGAGGTCTCTTCCAGGATAATGACCATCTACTGGTGTCACTTACTGGTTTAATCAAGATGTAAGTTAAATGGTGAGATACTCCCAGTTACATCTCAGCCCAGTTGAGCAAATTGGGATTTTTGACTGACGGTTTTCACCACCACCAACTTTTGGAATGTCTTCTGGAGCACCTTCCTCCAGGACACAGACTCAGTGTCTGTCTTCTTCTGAGATTCTAAGCCAAAGAGCATTGAAGGCCAAACTAAAATCGACACACTTTATGTTAAAAAACACAAGTGGGTGAGTATTCAGGGAGAAAATGCCTGAATACTGGATCCCTACAGTCTGGTTGCTCTGAGGGGTCGAGGTCTGTACAGGCTTTTTTATTGTTGTCTGCTTTAACCAAATCACATCTATGTGCAAAATCAGTGCTGTTCTTGCCCACACTCGCCCTCTTGACGTAGGTGGGTGCCTGCGTCAGGCTATGGTCCTTGTCTGCACCTGCTCGCAATAAGCCTCAGTGATCCGCACGCCAATCAAATGGGATGGGGTACAAGAGCAAGTTGTGTATTTTCAGTAATTACACCAGACAAACAATATTTGTTTCATTACATTTTGTAGTGTTTCTTATACAATCTCGGTGCTGATTTTGGCGGTAACGTTTATTTTCACGTAGCTTCAAGGGTTTAGTTAGAAACATCATTTTTAGAAAATAACTAAACTTGGCGGCTTGGCTGACATGGTCTTTTTGTCATACTTATAACTTTTTGCATATTAATATGTTTTGTTTGTTGTACATGTAGATAACTCTTATACAAAAATAATAGTAGTATTATAACATCCTTGTAATGAAAAACCTCACATGCTGGCTTTTTACCAAAAATGTATCTCACCTCCAAAGGATTTTACTGACCCCAAACCTTTACTCTGAAGGATATTTTTTTGGCATGGTTGGAAGAAAATGTCATTTGGAGTAAAAAAAAAAAAAAAATCAATACAAAGGCCTGATCGTCTTTGAGATGTTTCTATAGTGATGGGAGGGGTTGCTTCCAGGAGAATGAACATCCATAGGGGGTATTAGGGGTCACCTATGGCTCACTTCCACTGGCACAAGGAACTGTGTAACTGTAGGAAAGTGTCTCTATAGGTTAAATCAGATGTAAATCAAATGGCACGATCCTCCCAGTCACCACATCTCAGCCTAGCTGAGCAACTATGAGGATTTTGGACCAACAATCTATTCACCTTTAACATCTAAACTCTGAGGGAACATCTTCTGGAGCATCTTCTTCCAGTATAGCTCCACAGATCTATTTTCTTCTGAGAAACTCACCAGCATTGTGGTTCCAACCTGTTTTGGAGAAACTTTGCATTGACAAATACTGTATTTTTTGTTCTACATACCAAGACCTTCAGGCACAAAAAGGAAATTGCCGTGCATGGATGCTCTGTTGTGGTGTACGCACTGCACCTGTAATTAGTGCTACTGCAGTAGAACCAGTTCACAAATCTACAAGCAAGACAGAGGACCGCATTGCACCATGAGGCATACCCTGGGAAAAAAAAAAAAAAAAAAAGCTCTTTGTAATGGTACAGTTGCATTACAGTCTTTTCACATTTGACATGATTCTGAAATAACTGTGCTTAACTGTGCTCAGGCCATATAATTAAAAGCTGAATCGTTGGAAAATGAGCACGTATTAGTCATGAGTGGAAACCAGACATGGCTGGAGGAAGTCTATGAGTTTGGGAGGCTTTTTGTTTCTTGAGTAAGCTTGTTCCTGTGGTTTAGTCTTATGATACCTTCCAAGCAGATCTGAGTACTTACGTTTTGAGGTTTATTTACGTTTTCGGTATTATTCATGTTCAATGGTTGGTCTTTTGTTTGAGCTAGACTGCTTTATTATTGTGCTTTAAAAGCAGCTCTAGCAAGTTCTCAGCCTTCACAATGAGTCTTAGGACACAGCAGGAGAGCGTGTGTGGACACTTTGGAGGTTGGAGGGGGTAATCCACAATTTTTTTTTAACCAATCGCAGGGTGATTGATCAACTGATTATTTTGTCAATGGAGGGTTCATATTGCGTCTTTGGTTGCCTGTGTCTTGAAACCTTGCCCTTAACTACAGATGGCTGAATGTTAGTAGTTTTAATGCCTTCATAATGTAGGTCATAACTTAGAAATGTCTTGTTGGCAAACAGTCTTGTTGGCAAACAGTACAGTACTCCACTCTATTCCATGTTTAATGACACAAGAGAAAATATGTGATTATGGCTACCAAGACACACACCTTTACAGTACAGTAATCATTTAAGCTGCACTACTGTAACACCAAATACACTGTCGGAACTTACACTGTTGTTACATTTATTATTAATATACATAGTTATTAAGGACAGATAGTTAGTGCTCATGTTCTAGCACACAGGAAATAACATAGCAATAAAGGTTTGGGATAGGAAGTTAAAGACGTAACCCAAGACGCAGAGGTGTTTGTTTACACTTTCTTCTGTGCGCAGTCGTATTTCCAGTCTGTTTAATAGCCTTGTAATCCATGTGATAGACTGACAGTGACTCATCGCTTAAACATTCTTTTATGGGCAAGCATGAAAGAGATTCATATGAGCTTTGTTCCTGGATATAAAAGGTCTTGTCAAGGCATACAGGCATTTCCTCTGAATCTGGTCAGTTTCAGGGACTGGACTGAAAAGTAGAATGGTCGAAAGTCCATCAGGAAGTCTGGAGAACTGTTCCTTAAGACTACATTTAAAAACAATAGTGGGTGGCTCAAGACATTTGCACAGTAGTGTAGGTCTTGAACATTTGGAATCTGGAGATCCATCCAGATCTGTCTGTCTGTCTGTCTGTCTGTCTGTCTGTCTGTCTGTCTGTCTGTCTGTCTGTCTGTCTCAACTCAACAGTCTTCTTGTGCATGGCCTTGCGTTGTAGACCATGTGGGAAAATCAAAGACCTTTGTCCTTATGAATCTGTTTACAGGGCTATTGCTGCAGACTCTATTAACCTTGCATGCGAATATTCATGCTTCCACTCTTAAAGGGATCAAAAGCTTCACCCAAAACCATCTTAAGTTCATTGTGTAAGCACGTTCCTCATATCCATTCATGCCTCTCTCTCTCTCTGCAAACCCACACTTTCTCCTACGCTCTTATGTACATAATGTAGTTCCTGGGTGTTTACTGCCGGGGCAGGTGTGGCGCCTGGGTCGCTTTAAAGCGCAGGTCATATCTGGCAACACCACACCTTTTCTTACACTTGTGTGTGTGTGTGTGTGTGTGTGTGTGTGTGTGTGTGTGTGTGTGTGTGTGTGTGTGTGTGTGTGTGTGTGTGAGCGCGTATGTGTGAGTGTGTGTGAATTTCCCAACCATGAATCAGCAGTGATGCAATTTCTTTTGACTTGGGTAAATACATTCCTTCACACACGTTTACACACGACTTATTTCACTGTGCTTTCATAGAAAAAAATATATAGTCGTGAGAGACAAATGACTGTAGGTAAAAGGTCGGCATAACGGAAGGATAAATGTACGTTTAAATTTGAACTTCTGAATCATCCCGAGGGATTAATAAAGTTTTAATCTATTTAAATTTGCTCATTTGGAGCAATGGAGTGCTGACATAGTAAGAACTAATAACCACTGCCTTTCTCAGCAACAGCAGGCATCTTCTGAAGCCAATTAAATGTAATGACAGGTAATGACATGCACACAGTTTGGTTCTATCAGAGTGTATGTTTGTGTGTATTTGCAGCATTTTGTAGGAGCTGGAGCTGGATGTCGTGGGATTGAGAAGGGTGGCCAAATGGACAATGAATGTGGGGGTGTTTCACTCCATGTAGTACACCGAAGCACATTTGGCTGGTCATTGGCACTTCCAGTCTGTACAGTGCCCTGTCTCAAGATGTAGCTCATCTTTATGTAATATCTCTCAGTCAGCCATTTATGTCCCCTTTGGCAGGGGTTGCTTCTATGCAATGTTGGGCAAGTACTTTAAAATTTTAATATAACTACTGATTACTGATCGATAGGCAGGAATAAGGGGTAGATAATGGATGGATGGATGGATGGATGGATAATTACTGATCGCTCCCTTTAAAAACAGCATCTGCTGGCCACTGACAGGTTACTGTGAGTTATTATTTCAGTTTTTACAACATAAATGTTAAAGCATTTGATTTTATTGGTAACACAGCTGTAAAGTAAAGTTACTTGAAATTGTAACGATAATCTAAGTATCAATTTTATAATTACAACACATAACTAAAGAAAAGAATCAACTTAATAACTGCCCAACTTTGCTCTTTTGAGACAGAACCCCCATTCCAGGGGTGCTGGGGTGCTGTTGTTTATTGTCTTTGGATACCTTTCAAAATAAAATGTAATTATTTATGTAATTATTTTGTTAACAGCATGTAAATTGATATGGGTGAGGGTTGATGATGCCATTTCCCCCCAAAGGAACCCAAGTATACCCTTTATATTCATACTTTAAAGTGTTTTTATAAACAACATCCCTATCTTGAGAAAGGAAGTAAAAGAATAATGATTGAGCTGAATGTAAACTGAATGTCAGGCTGAAAGTGAAGTGTGTTATGTCATAACTGAAACCTGCCCAACCACATATTTTACTTGCATCATCTGCAAGTAAATCGCTGCCACGGCTACTAATATCACTAATGAAAACAATAATATAATGAATATAAAATAATAATATATGAATGGCACCATACATATGGGTCAAAAGTCTGACACCTCTAGTAAAAAAAACATTTATTTTGAATTGGTTTTCAGTTACGAATTGTTTTCAGAGGTGTGATCAGACTATTTATTAGACAGAGTGTGTGAAGAGTAGAGTGTGTGATCAGACCCTTTATTAGACAGAGTGTGTGAAGAGTAGAGTGTGTGATCAGACTCTTTATCAGACAGTGTGTGTGAAGAGTAGAGTGTGTGATCAGACCC
>JBBPCW010288480.1:0-10545 GCA_037974425.1 Phenacogrammus interruptus
TGTGTGTGTGTGTGTGTGTGTGTGTGTGTGTGTGTGTGTGTGTGTGTGTGTGTGTGTGTGTGTGTGTGTGTTTACTATGCAAGCTAGTGAATGCAGAATGACCTCAAAAAGCTAATGCTACTGGTTGGATGCAGAATATCTTATAAACAAATTTCGAGAATGGATTCCTCAAATGACAAAAACTCATCAGACGAGTAGAACACTGAGTGTAAAGCTTTAAAGCTTTTTTCCTTACTCAAATGATAAAACCTGGTACCCAGATGTCCACTTAGAGCTGAGTAAACATATAATCACTCTTTTATTTGATGTTTTGTTATGCTAGGATGGTTCTGTTTATTACTGTATACTCAGTGACTAGGCTAGCGCAATAGCTTGATACCACAGGGATTGTTGTATATATGAAATGATTCTCATGATAGAAAATTCATGAACAAAAACATTGAAAATGAGATAAATGATGCTGAGGGATAGAAAGCTGTGCTACGCTGCACTGCATAACACAATAAATAACATGTTAAACTCTAGTTTTAGACTAAAGTACCACTGTGAGGACTCTTCACACTCCTGTCTGGTTGTAATTTTCGATTCTGGGGTCTGGACGGCGAACCCAGTCATATTTGTCTTTTTCTTCAGTATTTCTTGCATTCTGGCATATTTTAGCATTGAGCTTTGTTAGCTTCAAATACAAATGCTTCAAAGTGGCCACATGGGAGAGTTGTGCCTTCTGCTTCAATACACAAGGGAACGGGCTGCGCTCAGCAAAGCATCCCTGTGTGAAGGCTCCCTGAAGCGGAATAAGGGGAGAAGATAAAATGAGAATACATCTGCTTTCATCATGATATTCCAAGCATGCTCACATTTCATTTTGCTGGTCCACTCACAGCGCGGCACCCTATAGATATCAAGGCCTTTTACTCCGAGAAGTTTCTCGCTCTGGTTCGTGTGATAAAACGCCGTGAAGATGCGTGTTTAGGCAACATGACAGTGAATGATAAGTCAGCCCCATCGTTCATGTGGGCCATGATACACGGAGCTGAGTCACTTAGCATGGCTGCCATAAAGTGACGCTGACGCATCTGCTTTACATCTTCCTCTTATCACCCTGCCATATTGCTGCGAGGTTATCTGAGGAACAGGTGCTTCCTCCTTTTCCTGCACGAACATGAGTGAGGACGGATGACTGGGCACTGCGCCCCATTTAATCTAATTCATTTGGATATTGCAATAGACTTTCCAAAATCGGGGTTCTTCAGGGATCCTTTAGTCAAGCCGATGACTGCAGAAAGAACCGCAGATCACTTAAAGAAATGTTTGAAGTCTTAAATGGCTCTTTGCTGGATATATATAGGCCAGTGCTTTACAATATGACACATAAAAAGACGTTTTATGAACTGCAAAGAGCCATTTAGGACTTTTAAGACCAAAGTGATTTGTGGTTCTGTATATTGCTGTAACTAAAGAATCCCTGAAGGACCTCCTTTCTGAAAAGTCTTTTTCATGGCACTGACTGCCAGGTCCACTCACTTTTCTATACTATATGGATTAATAGAGGATTAGCTTGAACATACGCTTCCTTTGGACGGATCTGCTGAAGAAATTTAACCCCATATTTTCCTTGTTCACAGAAAAAATCAACCAACAAGCACCCACAAGACCTTACAGATGTGCACAAATGTGTTTGAGTCCATGAAATAATGAGAATATACTATTATAATAATATTAATTACATTAATGACATCAATAATGGAGTGGATCTCAGCCAGGATCACTGCTGTAGTGTTGGTGTCCAATTTCATAACAATACTGGTAGCGCGGTACCCGTCTGCACTCCGGAATGAAACTGCAGTAATTCACCCCTCATGCTATTGCTCCTCTCATGCGTTTTTGCACAATTAAAGGTCTAAATCACTGACCTCACAATGATTTTATTTCATTTTGATATTTTAGGAAATGTTTTAGTGCCTTGCGAATGGTCACGTTTCAGTACAGTTCCATTCCTTTTTGCCAAAATACAATGTTTTGTATTTCATGCCAAAGATGGGAGCATCACATTTCCAGTCTGCAGCATTTGCTGAGTGTATAATATTGTTAGGTGTGGACAGTTTTGTAAAAATATAATATGCTTTAGGATCATTTTCAGGATATGATGCTTCTTACACTATTTTGTTTTTTGAAGATTTGATAGTTCAGAACAGATATTCACCAATATTTTTAAAAAGCTACCAAAAGTAAGTACAATCTGTTGAACTGGTGAACAGTTACACCACTTTTGATTATGCTAAAGCTTTTTTCAATAAAATATGCAACTGCTGGGCATTCTGGCACCCACAGTACATTCACAAATTTACTGTTACATGAATCGAATCGCCGACCCATTCCGCTCTAAGGGTGTGCATCTAACAAAGAATTTTTCATGATTTTGGTCCAAAAACTACAACTGAACAGTTAATTGAAAGCACCCTTTGAGGGTTTATTTGCATTTTGCTGATGCTCTTATCCAGATGGGCTTACATTTTAATGGTGCTACAGATGCCAGGGCCTGTGGCATTAGGAGTTTAGCCCATAGGCTCCTATTGGTGTAGCACTCTGAGGAAAATGACCTAGAGATAATATAAATATAAAGTCTAAATAAAATCTAAATCTAAAACCTGTAGAAAAAATATTGTGTATAAATGCTATAGTTGAGTGAAATCTGTTGACACAAATGGTAGTAAGTTATTGCACTTAGTAGAGGTCAGTAATAATAAGTAATAAATTAATATTGACATAAGATGCATAATGAAGTGATTCAGCACCCATTTAGAAAAATGTTGCATGATTCTGCACAAAGTAAGACAACTGCACATACAATGTTATAATGCTAATGTTTTAGCAAACGGTAAGAACATTAGACTATTGCACACCATAGCAAAAATAATCCACATGATAACACACACAATTAGAGATCCTGGCACAAAATTACAAAATGAGAATCAATATATTTTTATTTTTTTTTAGGATCGTGAAAGTCGCACCATGTTTCATCCTGGTTGTGGAAGAAGGTGATACAGGATTGAAAGCGTTTATGTTCATCTCGAATGCGAAACTTGTTGTTCTACTGCATGTTTTCGCCTCATTGAAATGAACTGGCTTCACTGTGGATCACACAAAAGCACAGATGCTCCCTCACATTAGCCGAACTATGACAACTTATGTCATCAGCGTAAGGCGGAAGATTGCTTCTTTTGTTTGTTGGGCATTGTTGGTCCTAACAAAAGGTTGCTGTTCATGTGTATTGTATTTAGTGAATGCAAAGCAAACATATTTATAATGCATACGAAGCAACATTTATCTGCAAAGGAGGACAAAGGGCACATTCATTCCCCACTTTCGGCTTATTGAGATCTTTGAAAGTATGTGAGGAACACAATATGTCCAACTTGTAACTGTCAGTGCATTCCGCATTGTTCTGAGTGTTTCAAGTGGGTCTTATATACAGTACTGTGCAAAAGTCTTAGGCACATGTGCAAATTGTTTGAAGTAATTTATATCAGCAGTTGATGACATTTCAATCTGAAGACTGACACTTTTGGTTGAAATATTTTACATAAAACCTCTGTTTTATGGGGAAAATTGTCTAAATAATTTTTTTGCCAAACTATTCATTTAAGGGACCTTTTTATTCTCGAACAAAATGGACACGGCACGTCTACTTTTCAAATACAACAATGGTGTACGGATATTAAATGTTATAGGTATAGTATAATTCCTATAAATAATTACAATAAACTAAGCAGAGTAGCTTGTTAGTAGTAGGCTGTGGTTGCCAAGCAACATGAAGATCAAACATTATTCCCCAATGTCAGATCAAAACCTTTCAAAGTCTCTCTTTTCTAGTGTTTGAACTTACCAGCTGTCCATATGCAAATATTTTGTGATAAATGGACCAATAGAAAATTGCATAATGTAATATATTAACTTCAGTCAGATTGAGAACTGTTCTGCTTTATAAAGACTGTTTTTTCTCTTTTCCTTTCAGACATTCACCTAAGGTGGTGAAAGCAGCATCTCAGGTCCTCAGCAGCATGTGGCAGTACAGGGATCTGCGCAGCCTTTACAAAAAGGTATGGATTGTCTCCTGAAAGTGGCATTGTTCTATTGTAGGTCTGAAAGTCCCGTTGTTCTATGTGCTGTATGTATGACTCTGTGACCCCACTGAGTCACATTTTCTGTTTGAATAAATGCCTATTATTTAAGGAGTATACGTAAAATTTAGGAGTAGTTCAAAACCTGTTCTGTTCTTTCTGGCATTGACTATAAGCTATTTAGTCCTGTTTCATTTTAATCTTAACACTAATGTAAGCATCTTGCTGGTAGATGATTTGAGCTCTGAGAACTTCTGTCAGTAACTGGAAAACAAAAGAACCAGATTCACCTTCACCTGCAATATTTCGCTCTAGCTGAGAAATAGCTTTCATGCTGAGAAATCCATAAATATACGTTTGAATGTTCAGAGGGCTGAGAGACGTGTAATTCAGCCTTTGTTCAGCCTGCTTCAGCCATTTTCACAGACACCAAGACTGAAAGGCCTATTGAGAAATAACATGGCCAAGTCTCTGAGATATTTACCAAAAATGTCCAGTCGATAAATGTTTGTTGTGCCTCATTCGCTCGCTATTGTGTTCCTGTATTTAGCCCTTGCGCCTCGTCTCTTGCGTAAATTATGTAGACCATCTCTCTCTCATGAAAGGCTGGCCTTCGGAGGCGCGTGACTAAGCGGTCTGAACTTCGTTAGGAACAATGCACGCTCTGAAAGGCAGGGTGAAAACACTAGCGAGGATTGGCATTGAAAAAGAGCTTCTGAAGATTTTTTTTTTTTTTTCCCAAACAAGACACGCAACGAGATGTTGAAAAGTCAGCTATTGAATTATGGAAGGCATTTTTTTTCTTTCAGTCTAATGCTTCCAAGTAAACCTATGAAGTCACAAACTCCAAGATTTGCAATAACAGGCAGGTTAGTCTTTAAGGTTTGCAACTGTAACTAATTAATGAATTAGTTCTCTACCTTTCTCCCAATAAATGCCAGGCACCCCTTACCACCTTGGTCAGGTGGATGTATGGATGGGTCGATGTACATATGGATAGATGGATGGGTAGATGGGTGGGTGGATGGATGGCACAAATGATGGATGGATGGATGGCTCAAATGATGGATGGATGGATGGATGGATGGATGGATGGATGGATGGATGGATCGATGGATGAAGAAAAAAAACAGAAAATATCAATTTGAATGTTAAATAGGACCAACACCTGCATATCTTTACAAATACTTTACAAATACTTGCCTCTGGACCATGGGTTTGAATCGTACCTTCAGCACATCACCGCTGGGTTCCTGAGCAAGACCTTAACCCCATGTTGTAGTTAGGGGAATGGAAGTCGCTTTGGATAAAAATGCCTGCTAAATGCTGTAAATCTAAATGATTTCAGGCCAATGGCAAGATATATCATATAACAGAGCAAAACTTAATTACAAAATAAAACTTTTTTATTTACTTCTTGTTAATGACCTCTCATGGCCCTTCTGTAGTACCTTTTCACACCCAACAGTTAAGAAATGATTCTCTAAACCGTTAGTGTGCATGTGTTAGTTACGCCTCATTTTTGGTGTGTCGGTGATCATTATAAATAAACCCAAAAAACGACGTGGTGTCATGTTGGAACAGCAATCGGTTTTTATCTTTCACCCCCTTTAAGTGAACAGACATGATAAACACAGTATAACAACTAAACACCCAATTAACACCAAATATCATCTTGCCCATGATTACTTATGTATCAGTTTCATACCAATTATGAACAATTCATAGTAGTCACTTTACTGAAAGGCAGCCTGGACAGCTGGTGGCCCAATGGTTTGGGAGTTGCACCTGTGATCAGAAGGTTGGGGGTTTGAATCCCAGGACTGCTAGTGGCACCACTGAGGAGGATAAAGTCCCCACTCACTGCTCACACGGGTTAAATACAGAATGAATTTCACACTGTTCTGTGCTGTGTTCACACGTGATTATAAGCGGCCAATTTGCTTTATAAGTCTGTGACTTCTACATAAATCTTTCATATACATTTTCTCAGTTGTCATAAGGACTGCTTTTGCCAAGTCTGAGAGCCTCAGCAAGTGAGACATTTGTTGTAGTAGACTGTTATAAATGAATAATTTCATGGATATTATAGAGCCTCCGGAGCACAGCTCCTCAGTAAAGTGTTACAAAAATTGTTTTTAAGCAGTGTAGGTCATAAATGTATTTATAAGTCAAAAGTAAACTTGCTCAGAAGTCAAGCAGGGAAACAAATAAGGCCATATGAGGTTGTGTGAGCATGTAGGCCCAGGTACAGAGTGTAGGACCTCCCGCCGGGACTAAATAAAAACCCCCAGGCCCTGACAACTCAAAAAGCAAGCGGTGCTCTGACAGTAAGAGGCCAGCTCTGATGTGGCAGACCCATGATGGTTTCAGACTTTCCTCTCAAGAGATCATGTGACTCACTTCACATTCCTGACCTTTAGAACCCAGGAAAGGCCACAAGTCGGGTTGTGTCTATGTGACTATGGAAATGCCTTCTGTGATGTCCATACACACTGTGCCCCCACACAAGGGCTCTGTCCCACATCCTGCAGATTACAAGGGGGATTGTGGGCTGCGAATGCACCAACCTCAGCTCAGTTTGTTTGAGATTAATGTAAGTAACAGAGCAAGAATTTGAATGAGATGTGATGATTTAGGTTTGCTTAATAGGTTTGCAGCTATGTCAAAGGGCAGCAGCCAATCAGCAGCAAGGAGAAACAAATAAAGTTCTTGGATTCGCTACTTTCAAAACTCCCGTCTATGAGTACAGCTGACTGTGATGTACATTTACATTTATGGCATTTATCAGACGCTTTTATCCAAAGCGACTTTCATTCCCTAACTGCAGGGGGCAGTCTCTCCCTGGAGCAACTTGGGGTTAAGGGTCTTGCTCAGGGACCCAGTGGTGGTGCTGAAGGTAGGATTCGAACCTGTGACCTCATGGTCCGGAGGCAAGTATCCTACCCACTGAGCTACCTCCACCCCATGTCTGGGCCGCTCCCTCGTCTTCATGCTGAGTTGTTTATGTTTGGCTAGTGGTTACCAAGGCAATCTGCTCTGCACCGCCCCAAACATAAACACCCCAGTCAGCTGTACTCAGAGACAGTACAGATACGGGTTTACCTTTCTATTTTCGTGTAATGAGTTTTAAATGAAATTTGGGGGCATATAAAAATAAGCATTTTTAGTATTTTTTTTCTTTACCACATTACAACAATGCGGTTTTTCACTATATGCGGGGGCTCTTGGATTGTAACCCCGCGATATGCTGTAGTTTACTGTATATACATATGTATATAGGGCCATTAAACACGATTTTAAGCACTATTTTAATGTTTGGCAATCTTCGCTAGAAAAAAAGATGCTGAGAATTTTATGTTTTTCTGTTCTTTAAAAATAGTAGAAATGAACTGTTTATATAAAAAATAATGAAAATATTGAGAAAATTAGATACGTTATTTAAACCGTTTGTCACGGCTCGGCCAGTGGCCGGTAGGGGCCACTGTTTTGGTTTTGTTTTGGGGCTTTTATTTTGGTGTTTTGTGCATGTTTTGTTTCTCGTTTCACGTTCTCAGCTGTCCTGTGTTTAGTTAAGTGATTATGTTCTGTGATTGGTTTTCTGTCTGTGTCCTGTGTGTATTTAAGTTTGAGTGAGATGGACCTCGGTGTCGGTCCATTGCCTCGCTTTAGGTGCACAGCCCCGTTTTCATGTATTTGGCCATCGAGCCAGGTTTCTGTTTATGTTCGATTTAATAAAAGTAAAACACAGTCATGGATGCCTGCCTGCCTGCCTGGTTGCTGTAATCTCAGGGGTATATCACCGTTTGGGTTACCTAGGAGGATAAGATGTCAGTTTAAAATCTCAAAATTATGAATTTCCCTTCATTCTTACATATGTGATCTGGTAAATTGTGTTTAGTCTTGGGTGGCTCACTTTACAGTTAAACTCGAATCTATTTCTGACAAAAGTTGTGAAATTTGTGATGCAAATGCTAAAGCTTATCTAAATGAAATCCATAAACATGCACTGCTGCTCAGTTATAAACAGATGGTTTATCAGCAATAAGACAAGCATTCATGCTCCTGAGTGGCTTGTGTGGGTTTGCCTCACCAAATAGGAGGTTGCGAACATGAAAACTGTGTTCCCTATAGTTCTATGGATACTTTAGTTATTAATACATGACTTGGAAAAAACCCATTTGACCATCCACAGCATTGGGATTAGTGGTTCTTTAGTAAAGCCAATGGTTACATCTAGAACCCAACTCAAAGAACCATTCTGTACCTTGTAAAGTGGCCTTTTTTCCTTCTCTGTGATGTAAAACCTGCTGAATATGATTCTTTAAATTTTTAAAAGTTATTGTTAAAAGACACAGAAACGATATTATACCATGGGGTAGATTTAATAGACTCTATTACATTCGACTTCAGCTGTGATTAATAGACATTTCGTTTCTGTGCTGGGGCGTCTGTGCTGTAAATGAGATTAGACAGGGACAGAAGTGAGCTCGAGCAACAGAGAGTTGACTTTCACTTAATTAATTGGAGTGAGCGTGTCACCTTAGTAACTGACACTGATGTGAAAAGCAGTCCTTATATAATGTCATTTATATGCCATGCATGAATTGCACCATTTGCAGTGATACATTGAAAATAACAAGTGAGACTGTTATGCAGAGCAGGTTCAGTCTGAAGCACTCATTTTGTTATGTTAGCCCAAGGTTCACAGACGAGAGCTGGAACAAGCCCAGGTTCTATATTTTGCACAGCCAGCAGCATGGAGAGCGCTGTCTGATTACACTGCCCCCCTCAGGCTGAATATTGAACTGCAGCTCATCTGGAAAGGCTGTGGCAGAGAGACCTGGGGAATGACTCACTGACGTCACCCAGCAGGTCAAGGGCATGTAGGACAAAGCAAGCTATCACCGCATCACACACAGGAGGCAGAGTTATTACACCTCCGGTCATGTTTATTATGAACAGAACATTGATTTCTGAAGGTCCCACGCAAGCTTCCTCCTCTCTCCCTCTCTCTGCCCGTGCTCTCTCTCTTTGTTCCCTTTACGTCTCTCTCTCTCTCTCTCTCTCTCTCTCTCTCTCTCTCTCTCTTTCGCTCTCTCTCCCTCTCTCTCCCTCTCTCTTTCGCTCTCTCTCCCTCTCTCTCGCTCTCTCTCTCATTCTCTTTCTCTGTCTCTTTCTTCCCTTTACATGTCTCTTTAGCCTCTCTCTTTCTCTTTCTCTCATTCTCTTTGTCTTTACTTTTCAAATCTTCATATCTATTTCCGTCTCTTTCCCTCTGTCTCTCCATCTGTCCATCTATCTATCTATCTATCTATCTATCTGTCTGTCTGTCTGTCTGTCTGTCTGTCTGTCTGTCTCTCTCTCTCTTCCTGTTTCTCTTTTCTCTTTTTCAGTGCTGTGTGTTTTAATTAACATGAACATTTTTCTTCACTGTCTTTCTCTCTCTCTCTCTTTCTGTCTGTCTCTCTCCATCTCTCTCTCTCTCCCTCATCCTCTCACTTTCCATTCCCTCTACTCTCTCCTGTGGTTTTCTCCCCCAGTACATCTTTTCCCCTGAGCTGTTGAAATGCCACTAGGGATGACGGTAAAGAAAGGGCGCTACCATACAGATTGCTATTATTAACATTTGTGTCTCATCTGGACGTGGCGTAATGACAGTTATTTCATGAGACCTTAACGTTTTTCCCTCTCTTGTTCCTCATTTTGGAGGTGTGGATTAGACAGCCATGCCACCTGAGGTGTGATGGTCCTGTTATGGGTGCAGGGAAGCCAAAAAGGGAGGAAAGGGGAAACGGAGGGAAAATGGAGAGCTGATGAGAAAATGGAGTGTGATGTTCTTGATAAGGAAAAGAGGGCGGCATGCCAGTGGATCTCAATAGAATTTAAAATCTACTCTGCCTTCAATTATCAAATATCAGCATGATATTTTAATACTGGTGCAGATAAAAGGCATGGAAAGGTGAGATGGACTTTGATGTAGTTGGATTTAAGTGTACATGCTGTTCACCAGAGCATCGTAGTAATTATTTTCAGAAGGAGTAACAAGGGTCAGGTCACAGGCAGGTGGGTAGTCATAGGAAAATGTGCAAAGCAGAGGCAGGCAAATAAGGTCTAAACTTGGTAAGCTACAGAAAAACTGGGAAACTAGAACAAGGAGCCATGGCTTAGTACTGCAGGAGTACACGTGAGACTTTACAGAGGGACACACGATGCGAACAGTGAACAACTGTTAAGTTGTTCACTGTTTGCCATAAAGTGTCTACATACTGAAATGACTGGAGACTGGAGATTGAACAGCTGAGAGATTTAACAACCATTTGAACAGCACTTGGACATGGCTTGTGGAGGTAGCTCAGTGGGTAGGATACTTGCCTCCAGACCAAGAGGTCATGGGTTCGAATCCTACCTTCAGC
Organism: Phenacogrammus interruptus; assembly: GCA_037974425.1. Lineage (NCBI taxonomy): Eukaryota > Metazoa > Chordata > Actinopteri > Characiformes > Alestidae > Phenacogrammus > Phenacogrammus interruptus. The sequence continues at coordinate 10,541 of JBBPCW010288480.1, forward strand.
AGACC
>JBBPCW010288567.1:0-10539 GCA_037974425.1 Phenacogrammus interruptus
CACACACACACACACACACACACACACACACACACACACACACACACACACACACACACACACACACACACAGAGAGGATACACAGCTGTTACTGCCCAGTAAGCTATGCAGAGGGCCAGCATCAGGAAAGTGATGATGGGATAAAACAGGGTCGACATTATATAGCTTATAGCCCTAAAAAGAAAAGAATAAAAAAATGTTATAGTCAAGAGGAATCAACAGGAACCATTGATAGGAGAGACTTTTAAGTAAGTATTTATATAGCATACACCATCAGTGGTGGAGAGAAAGAAAATGTAAACTTTAAAATAACAGCAATAATAAGTAATTTGGACCATTTCTTTTGGTCCAAAACATATTTTTCATTTAATCAATAAAGGCTGTGTTGGGGCATAAACATACTTGCTGCCTTCTTTCAGCAGTGCTATAGCAATGCGTACTCTCCTCCTCAGGAAGATCAAAATGATAATGATCACAGCCTCTATCACAGCCAGAGAGATCACTGCCAAAAGATTCAATCAATCATTATAACACCAACAGAGTTCATCAATACAACATTAATAACAGCACAAATTCTCCCTCCCTCTTTCTCCCTCTCCCTCTCTCACATGCACACACCACAGTGGCCAGCATATGCCCTTTGAAAACTCTCACAGTCCTGTTTGTTCTTCAGATTAAAGAATTTAAGCGTCTTATAAAGTAAAGTGGCCCCTTATAGTCACTCGTGAACACACAACAGCATACAGTGTGAACTTCTTTCTCTGTATTTAACCCATTTACCAAGTAAAGCCATTTACAAAAAATGAGGGCCACCCGGGGAGCAGAGTATGGGGTTGGTACCTTATTTAAGGGTACCTCAGTAGTGTCACCAGCAGTCTTGGGATTCAAACCCACAACCTTCTGATTGCAGGACCAACACCCCAACCACTAGGCCACCAGCTGCCCCAACTGAGAGGACTTATGGGATTTAGGCACCACAGAGTGAAACCAAATATAAAGAACAGTTCAGTGATCTACTGTAGTGAAGTGAAGTGAAGTCTTACTGAAGATCAGCCATGTTTGGCTCAGCTGTAGGTAAACCCTGAAATCTGTCTGAAAGCCAATATCAGAAATGGTGACATCAGCCTCGGGCTTCCCCCGCAGTGTTTCATACTCCCAGTAACAGTGCCAAATACCTGGAGGAGGGGAGATAGAGAAGCAGATATCAGATACATAATGCTGAAAGCAGCAGAGGTAGAAAACACAGTGGTGAATTAGCACACACTGCTCGCGCACTCACCATATCCGACTGCAGCAATCACTCCAAAGATAACACACCAGAGCAGCACTCCTGCAGTGAACCTCAGCAACAGGATGAAGAGCAGACTGATCACCATGGTAATGACCAGGCCTCTGTAGAAAACAAATAAAGTAATGCGGCCACTTATAGTCACGCATCAACACACCACAACACAGCACACAGTGTGAACAATGTAAAATTCTCTCTCTGTATTTAACCCATTCACCATGTGAAGCAGTGGACTGTCAAAAAGGGAAGGGTGCCCGGGGAGCAGTGTTTTGGGACAGTTCCTTGCTCAAGCGTACCTCAGTGGTGCCACTAGCAGACCTGGGATTCAAACCTACAACCTTCAGATCACAGGGGCAACTCCCTAACCACTAGACCACCAGCTGCCTTGTGTTGTTAGTAACACTTGCAAAACTTTACATGACCCCAAATAAACTTGCTTTTCACATTTTACACGTTTTCATCACAATATTTCATTTTTTCAGTGTGATGATCTTTAACACCACATAAAAGCAACAGAATGGACCTCCATTAATGATTTTCTTCACTGTTCTAAATTAAATAATCAGGACTGATTTTGCTCAGTTGTTCAGTGTTCCTTAGGTACTGATATAACAACAATGTGATGCAGTTTATTACTGAAAAATACTTTCACACAGTCCACTCTCATCATACAGCAAAGACCTTTTTCTAGTCCAGTCATATTTGTATAAAATATGAAAATGTCTCACATTAAAATCCAGTACCAGGAGCTGGCATAGTCTTCAAAAATTTTGGTGCCCACCTCCTTGGCATCAAGTAGGCTGGCGATACCACTGTAAGTGAAAAAAACCCCTGCTGTTATTGGACATCAGTAACGGTCACATCAACATGATACACTGACTCTACACTATTAAAACTGCCAGCACACAAGCTCCACACACTGCTCAGTGGGGTGGACATAAAGGCTTTTCATTGTGACCAATCAAACACCACCAAAATCAGTTTTAGTTTAGCACATGTACACTATTTGGACAAAAGTATTGGGACACATCTTTTTCAGAGTTTAGACAAGATGCCTTACTTCCAGCAAAGGACAATACTAATAGTTCAGCATAGTAAGACCTTCTGAACAACACCATGCTTTCAACTCTGTGGACACAGTTTGGGGAAGAACCGTTTCTATTTCTTGTCTCATAAATGTTGTACAGAATGAATGGGCAATCCTGCAGAAACACTCCAACAGAATGTACTCATATACACAACTCAAGAATGTTCTTTCTTAACTAGAATGTTTCAGAATGTTCTAGAATGTTCTCCCTCATCTAAAATGTTTCCCCCATTACTGTTCTACAATGTTACAATCATTCGCACGATTCTACAATGTTCTCTACATTATGTCCTCTACTCACAATGTTCTAGAACATCATCTCACATCTAGACTTCCTCTATTCGCACTATTCTTGAATGCTTCTCCTTCAAACAGAATAGTTCAACCAGTTATACGGTTCTAGAATGTTGTCCATATTTCCAACATTCACCACGTCCTGCAACGCCATCTTTCGTTTACACTGCTTGAGAATGCTTCCCCATTCACATTTAACATGTTTTCCCCATTTCCTTTCACTTTTCACTTCTTTTTGCTGGAAGACTATGAGGATGACAGTTAACATTAACATGTTGGCGTTTGATTGGTGTGTAAAAGCTAGAAAAAAATATAGTAAAAAGCGCTAGTTCAGTAAAAAAACAAACAAACAAAAAACCCACAGTTTACATTTTTCACCTTTGCTGTAAATGTAGTTAGTTGGTAAAGACATGCCTAAAGTTGGCTTCTTTAGCACTACAATATTATATTTACTACTACATTCTACTACAATTTAAGCATCAATGAAACACTAATTCTGAATTAGCATTAGTGCCAATTACCTAGCAGACTGCTATTTTTGCTACAGGCTACGGATGCAAAAGAAGCATTATGGGTGAAACAGAAAAAAGATCGTTTTAGAGAGCGATTAAGAGAGAGGTGTTGGCTTTCCTCTATGCTCATCTGCATGGCAGAACTGAAAACAAGGCTGTTTCATGCATGACTATGGGTAAAAGTCGAAATAGCCTTAAAAATGCATTAAAAGATCACAGATGCTGTGTTAAATGTTTCCAGTATTTTAGAAAGTCATATACCTGTAATAAAAATACTAGTATTTACTAGTATTCTGAATATGTATTTTATTCACAAGCTCATTCTAGATGGTCATTGTATTAAAATCCTACTCTATATATTAATTTTATAAACACATTGTTCTAGCTTTTTCTTCTATTTTATATTTTTTTAGAACTTCAAGCTTGACATTCATTTTTTTAGGACCCTATCCTAAATACCAACTGTACTGATTTAAGAACTTCATTCTGTTCTAATAAAACAAAATAAATCATTTGAACGCAACACCATTTTAGATATTCCATTTTTATTCCATTGAATTTTATTCTACCTTCTTTATAGATATAATTTTATTATATAAATATTATATATAATTGAATTCTTTTTCTGTTATTATGGGATCATGTACAGCTTTGTTTCATATTTTATAATTTTTACAGCTCCCTTTATTTAACAGTTGTACACAACTAGCATATTTTAAAATAAATATAAATATACATTAATCTACATGCAAACTGGTTTTATATAGCTGAAAACAGTAATTCCAAAAGTTTAATATGCAGTTTTGCAAAATGTAAATCACTTGTATGAATCAGAAGCCAGTTGTTGTTTATTGTAGGAGAAAGAAAGCGGAGCTCAATAACACATTTCTTTCAGCTTCTATACACAATCCCAAAAGAGTCACTAGCTTTTAATGATAATAAGCCCTTATTAGCATTCTGGTTTAATCTCGGTCACATAAGGTAGTGTTGGGTTTGTAGCACTCTCCTTGTTTTGAAATTCCTTGTTTTAAGGCCAGTATTCCTACAGAAATAAGCCTACTAGCAATGTATCTGTATCTCAGTGTGAGCGAGGTTAGTTCAGAGGTGTGAGAGAGGTTAGCTCAGTGGCCAAGGGCTAGAAAATAAATGGAGACCTTTCGGGTCTCTGCTGCATGGCTGTGACTCCGCTACAGGAGAGAAGCATTCAGACTGTTACAGCACAGCTAACAAACTGAAGAAAACACTCATCAGGCACAGTCATCCAAAACCACACTCAAAAAACAGGTGCAAGTAGATCGCAGAGCTACTTTAGTGGGATCCCATTCCCTTTCAGCCTAATGAGAAACTCTTCTGCCTGCAGTTATTCTGTACGCATAAGTGTTCACAGATTGGATGCAGTTTTTTTTATGTGTAATAATGGTTTTCATCACTGAAAATGTTCAAAAAAATGTTCAAAATGGTTTTCATTTATGTTTTGTACAAATGGAAGGAAAGATTTAATCTAACACAAGGTAACACATTTTTATGAACGGTCCGTTTCATTGCAATTTTTTATGTTTTTTAGTCAAGTTTTGCTCCCCCCCTGCCCCCCCACCCCCCAACTTTAATGGTTCTTGAGATAAATTAAATTTTATGTATTTTTTTCATTAGAAGGTTGTTATAATACTACTATTATTTCCATATTAGTCTCACTGATGCGTGAGAGTTGGCAACCCTGTTGTCTACATGTAAGGGGTTGTCTACACGTAGGGGTGGTGGTGGCGCAGTGGGTAGGATACTTGCCTTTAGACCAAGAGGTCATGGGTTCGAATCCTACCCCAAGCACACCACCAATGGGTTCCTGAGCAAGACCCTTAACCCCAAGTTGCTCCAGGGAGACTGTCCCCTGTAGTTAGGGATTGGAAGTCGCTTTGGATAAAAGCGTCTGATAAATGCCGTAAAATGTAAATGTAAATGTAAATGTAAAACACACAAAAAAACAACATATTAATATGTAAAAAGTAATAAGTATAACAAAAGACCACATCAAGAAATGATAATTCTAACTACACGAAAATAAACGTTACCAACAAACAATTTTTGTTGCCTGGTGTAATAAGATCATTTTCTCTGCATTAACATTACAAAAAAAATGCAAAAAGAAAAAACTAATAAGTCTAATACTATAATCACTAGCTATAGTAGCATGGCTAAAGTTATTCCAAGAAACTGATCAGTAACCTTTTCCCTGCTAACTTCCCATTTTTACTGACATGGAAATAAAGTTATGGCAGATATATATTATATGTAGTATTTTTATAAATACAGATCGATCTATTTATGCACTATCAAGATCGAGGCTAATAGCATGAAGAAAAAGTAAATGTCCTTGAACACGCTTGTACAAAATATGCATACAATATAAATACATACAAAATAAATACAGTTTAAATTTATATCTAAAATGAGTTGAGTGCTACAGTTTCTGGTTTGGCTGAATGGGATTTCATCCTACATTTTTGGTAAAAGCATGTTAATGTTGTGTGGATTCTGCCTGAATGTTTAAGCCAACACTGATATTTAACAGAGCCTGTTGAGAGAAACAGCACGTTGTCAAACTTGTGTGTTTGAACAAACTAAGCAAGATCAGCAGTGAACTCATGCACACATGCCCAGCTTGAGTCTCTGATCAAGCTGTAAAAGGCCAGACACTGTTTGGCCTGCTTGGCCTCCAAGAGGCAGAGTGTCGTACCCAAATAAAGCCGTACGCTCTCCCCTGGGAAGAAAGAGGACACACTTAAGACTATGACTGTAGAATTAAATAAAGAAGAAACATATCAGGAAACCTTGAAAATACTAACTTTAAAAGATAAACATTTGAAACTTAAAATAAAGGAACTTCTCGTTCCATTCATTAGCAGGCGTTTTTGGGGAAAAAAATTAATGATGAATGATCTATAGGTAAAAATGGAGAGAGAGAGAGAGAGAGAGAGAGAGAGATAGAGAAAGAGAGAGAGAGAAGCAGGAGAGAGAGAAGAGAGAGAGTGAGAGAGAGAAAGAGCAGAAAGGGAGAGAGCATAAAAGAAAATGAAAGAACAAAGAGAGAATTAGGAGTCATACGAGAGTAAGATGAAGAAAAAAGGGAGGCAAAGGGAAAAAGAGTGAGAGTGGAGAGAAAGAGACACAGAAGAAGAGCAACAGAGCAAATTTTAAACAATTTTTGATTTTCAAAACTTGCCACATTTAAATAACACTAGTGACTAAAGATGAAGTACCACTTCTAACAGCCTGCAGGGGGCGCTGTAGTTGTAACTCTGAAATTAGTCTGAGTTGAAGTGGATGAAACAAAATTGCACAATTTTCACTTACTTTGCAGCGTCTCTCAGATCAACCACGCTCCTGGTTTTACCTAATCCGTCTTTAAAGTCCGTTTTGTTGGCAACAGTTAAAGTCCCGTTTCTGGTGATGAAATCAGGAAAGCACCTCTGAAGAACTAAAAAGAAAGTAAAGTGTCAGTTTTGTCATATGTGAACACACCACTGCACACAGTGAGCGCAGCACAAAATTCTTGTCTGCATTAAACCCATTCACCAAGTGAAGCAGCAGGCAGCCAGGAACACAGCGCCCTGGTAGCAGTGTGTGGGGGGTTGGTATCTTACTCAAGAGTAACTCAGTAGTGCCACTAGCAGTCCTGAGATTCAGACCCACAACCTTCCGATTACAGGGGCAACTCCCTAACCACCAGGACACCAGTGAGATACTCTGAGATTATTCACTTGATAAAAAAGTGTGTCTCATTTGCTACATTATGAAAGAGTTTCTGCACATGCTCCAACTGCTTGGCTTGTGATCACGGACCACTTTAATGAAAATTATAACAAATATGTAGTATATGAAAATAAAAACACTCCAAATGTAGTCAATCAGATAACACGATCGGTGAATGTGCTGTACTTTTTATAGGCAAAGGCACTAGATAGTCAAAAGTACTGGGACACTCCTGTTTCTTCAGGGTTTGGTCTAGGTCCCTTACTTCCAGTGAAGGTCTTAATCTTAATCCTTCAGGATCTCAAGACATGTTGGACAACGCCATGCTTCCAACTTTCTGGACACAGTTTGTGGTAGAACCTTTTCTAATCCAGAAAGACATGGCTGGATTAATTAATTGTGGGAGAATGTGATTGGCCCACACAGAGCTCTGACCTCAACCCCATCCAACACCTTTGGGATGAACTGCAACTGAGACTGAGAGCCAGACCTTCTCATCCAGCATCAGTGTCTGACCTCATTATTGCTCTACAGAATGAATAGACACAAATTCACACGGAAACTCTTCCAAAAAGAGTGGAAACTGTTATAACTGCAAAGGGGGACCAACTACATATCCCCCAAGTCCCTGTTGGTGGAATGGCCAGGTGACACAATATGTGTCCATAATTTGTATCTATAAACAAGGGTAGACACACATTATACTACTATCTTAAAGCCTTTTTTATGTTTTGTCTCAACAATTTGGTCTGCATTAAAATTTTTGTCTTTAGTCCATGCTTATAGTTAACACAGTGTCAGTGTTCAGTTTTCACAGTGCTGTTTATAAGTATAAGCTTCTATTACAGCTATACTAGCCTCAGAGCACCAGTTCTAGGACTAAGCAAGGAAACCTCAGACACTTCACATGTCTTGGATGATTGACTATATTTGGGGCAAGGGTAAAAACTATTGCTTCAATACATTCTCTGAATCACTCACAGGGTCTGCTTGGAACAAGCATGGAGGGACAGTCTTCATCCCTGAGCACCTGCACAATAGACTGCAAGAAGAAGAAAAACAGGGGGGGAACATGGATCAAAATACAGAAACAAATTGTTCCAAATGAAAATGGGGAAACAATTAGAAAAAAAGGAAAATGAGTAAAAAGTTAAGGACAAATTCCAACATGACTGAGCAACAATTCCATGCATCAGTTTAAATGCATAGACCTTAAAAATAAAAAATGTAAAATACTGTATACACATCTCAAAATCAGAAAACTTTACTGATCCCGGAAGAAATTGCTAATGTTATGACTACACACAGACATGAACAATATACAATAAAGTCTAAATAAAAAAATCTCAATATGAAAATACACTGATACAGATGCAAATGCTGGGTTTAAAAACTATTGATAAGTAAGTTACAGCTAAGTGAATTACTAATAACTCAAATGGTGGTTAGAACTATGTTATTACATGCAGTAGACATCAGTAGCATATAAGTAATATTGACGTAAGTAGTGAATGTATGTATGTATATGCACTGCTAAAAGTATGCATGCCTGTGTGAGCAGCAAGCAGGCTCTGTCTAGCACAGCTCCAGAAACAGCCTGGCTCTGAAGTGTGGGAAGAGCAGTGAACAAGCAGTGACTCGGCGAAAAACCTTGTCATGGTTTCATTAGTAACGTGCTGCATCATCACAGTGCTAAAACTGTAGGAGTGTGTTCCAGTGACATACACAGACGCACACGGTGTGCGTGTACCTGCAAATTCCCACCACCACAGCATACTGATGTTTTGTCACACGTCATCACATAAGAGCGTCTGCTAAATGGCGTAAACGTAAACTCGCTCATGCACTGTACATGCTTTAACCTCTGACTTTTCTTCTACAGGAGTTGTTACGATGTGTAACTTAGCTGGCAGTAACTTGGTTGAATAGCAGATGGTGATTTGATTATAGCTTTTCAGGTATGAAGAACAGATGTGGACTATTTGAGCACTGATGCTAAATGTAAAGTCCCATACATGTAAATGTACTGTAACCGCGTAATCCTTACTAGGGTCGCCTATACCGGGGCCAATGAGCCCACATCAGGGCACACAAACGATTAGCTCGCACACTCACACCTACAGTCAATTTAGAATCCCCCAATTCACACAACGTGCATGTCTCTGGACCTGGACTTCAACCCCAACCCTGGAGGTGTGAGGCACGGCGCTACTCACCGTGACACCATGGGGCCCACACTTTATCCAGTTAGCCCAGACTACTGCTGCCTGTCCAAACACTAGGGCCAGTCTCTCCCAACTTCTTCCATCATCATTCCTTAATATACTCCTTCCTCTTCAGCACGGTTTCTAAATACTTTCTTGCCAATACTGTGATGCCAAGACAGAATCACTCCTCATTCTCGCCTATTTCCATTACTGAGATGTGCTCATAACAAGAATCAGGAAGAGTGAAAGCATTGCTACTGTCTCACTGCGGGATGATTTGATATTGTTCAGATGGATCTTTAATAGGAGAATACTATGGTTACCCATCACACATATAGGACAAAGACATGCTTAAACATTTACCAGAAGAAAACAGGACAGCTTAAAATCCACAAACAGAAGATTGGCACAGTTCATAGAGCCACCAATAGCGGAAGGGCACAAATAATGACCCACTGAAATAGGAACACAGCTAGCAAGCAATTACACCAATAGGGGAACGGCACAGCTAAAATTGCTCCAGTAAGAGAGAGGCATGTCTAAGAATTCATCACATCCAGCCGCATGAATTATACCACGTAGTAGCTACTAGCGGGTAAGACTAATCTGAGCAGAACGGCTATTTTCTTGCACCATGGTCTGGCGGTTAAAGAATCTTTAACACATAATGAGGTGTACAGAACATGCTAAAATAGACACAGTATAATACAGAACTTGGTTTCAGCTGATTTTTTTTAAGCATCCCAGACAGTGTGATTAGCAGTTAACTTCAAAAACCACTAAATGCTGTGCAGTTTTCAGTGGACTATATGAAACAGTGTCACAGCAAGGTTATAATTAGCCTGTACAGGGCAGCGGTACTTTAAAAACCACTAATCTGTTGTACTGTCTAATCCCATCAGGACATTTGGCCTTCAGTGTCTCAAGTGTGAAGCACAGTGTCTCTGTACCTTTTTTGGATTGTCGAAGCCGGGTTTGCAGAACTGTCTGTAATACTCCCAGTAGCTCCTGTTCCTGCCGTAGTTATACTGCATGTCTAAATATGTGGCAAATCTGTCTGGGCACTTGGATACACACAGCTGGGAGAGAGAGACAGAGACAATTTGCCAGTTAGTTGAGGTTCTTTGTTCATTTATGAATTGCTGCTACTGCCTACACACATAAGCGTTCATGAAATACTATTTCAGCACTTACAAGCACATCCACAATAGTTTTGTAAAATTCTCTTCACATATATATATATACACTCATCTGTGTACATGGTTATGTTTTTATATACAACCATTTGTCATAATAATGAATGCAGTTAGATATCATGGAATTTAAAAAACTCAAAACTCATCTCTTCTCTGAATGCTACACATCTGATATGTAAACTGTCTGTAAACTGTAACCTCTTTTTG
>JBBPCW010288583.1:0-10538 GCA_037974425.1 Phenacogrammus interruptus
GCACCGACTTTCAAAATAAAAGGATTTTAAAAACCTGCGTTAATGCGCGATAAAATAATTGTCAGCGTTAAGTAAATAATGCGTTAACACGATAATAATGCGTTAACTTTCCCTGCCCTAATAATATTATATATTAATAACAAAATACTCTGTTTCGAAGAAGTGTTATATAAATCTCACTTTGTTCACTTAGCTTTCTTCATACACAGCCAGGGGTGCCCCATCAGGACAGGCAAACCAGACAAATGTTTGAGTAACCTGTTAGGAAGCTATGAATGAAGGAAATGACAAAGAATGCCATTTTGGAAAATACTATTTCTCATGGCGATGAATGGGATTCTTGCCAACACTGTGTTAAGTTTGTCTGACCTAGCAAAAGTTGCTATGAGTTACACCCAATTGTGAGCAGGACTTATACTCTTCTTGGACTCACGGATGGCTGTGGCTTCACTAGAATCTGAGCTGGTGATTTCTCAACATTTGGGAGAACTTTAGACAGCTGGCATCTCAAGAGTTTATGCAAGTCATTCTTAATCATTTTAATGTTCTGTTGACCCGTGATATTTTACATGGTGAAACACAAGTAAACATTTTTTGGTATGATTTCTAGCTCTTTCCGTGCCCACGAGTTCCTCATGTTTAATCCCAGCTGCATCCCAGATGAGTACAGGTATGTGGGATCTCTTTTTTTTTTTTCACAATGGAGAACTCTAGTCGACAGACAGCTTTTGCAGTGAGGAAACGGTACCTAGATTCCTCACATTCTAGCTAGATGTGTGAAGATTCTGCAGAAGCGCAACAGGAAAGCCCTGCGTGTGAGATAAGAACCACATCCCAAGCAAGGGTCAGCCAGTGACGCAGAAGAGGAAGCGTACCTGCTCTGGACAGGATGGCACCCACCCAAACACCCACCTGCAGTGACAGCTTTATGGATGAGGTATGAAAGTTGTCTGAAAACATACGGTCAAATAGTGTAACAATTTCTACTGTAGGTGTGAATCCCTGCAACATAAACGATCCAATACGACAGTGTCAGTGAGGTCTAGCTTTTGCATTAAAACTTATTAAAGCTGTTTTACAAAAATAGAGAAAATAATTATTTTATGGAAGAAACAAAGTTTATTTTTCTACTAGCAGCGTTACTTTGTGGTTAATTCTTTAACTTATTTTGCAAAGGTGTGAAATTGCTTTTGTTAAACGACTTCTTAGTTTTGAGAACAGCTCAGTCCCCTCCCCTTTCCATTACATTTACATTTACATTTACGGCATTTAGCTGATGCTCTTATCCAGAGCGACGTACATCAGTGCTTAAGATTATATTATATATTATATTATAAACATTATATTAGTTTGTTCATTTCTGCTTATCAGTGTTGGGGTGATACTGTAGATTTAAAAAATTGCTCAACTTTCTTCCAAAATCAAGGGTACTACTAGTTTGTCCCCCCTTTGCTGCAGCTCTTCTGGGAAGGCTTTAGACTGTTTACAGATGTTGCGGCATTGCCATGACGATGACTCCAATCAGCCATGAGAGGATTAGTGTGGTCAGGTACGGATGTTGGATGATTAGTACTAGCTCACAAACACAACTCCAACTCATCCTAAAGGAATTAGATGGAGCTCCAACACTCCACACAATGTACTTCCACTGCTCCGGTGCATGGTGGCTTTTGCAGGGAATGTGGAGGAGGTGTGAAGTGTCCGAAGTGAAACTGAGGTGCACCTTAAAGTAGCCTACAGACAGTGTATATATTTTTTCTGACTTTGAAAATGTTATGGAGCATCATGCTGAAAACATCATGCTCATAGATTGTTCTGACATTGTCAGCATGTTACCTCCATATATCTTATCACTTATATACAATATCAAGTCAGAACAGAAACTATCTGGAGTCCATGTGTGTCTTACAAAAGAGAGGCCTAAGGCATTAACATTTGTGGCCAGATGCAATGTTTTGACTTCCAGAGAACGTGGATGGTGCAACTTGGCAAAAAGAACAGGAATAGACCACTATAAACCGAACAGTTGTCCAAGATACTAGAAGTTCGGCCAAATACCGGAGTCATTTTCATTCCTAAGCCCTGAGTGGGCCATGATCATGGTGGGTGTGTCCTCATGACATTTCTTCAGGTAAACACTTGCACATTGTCATTGTAACTCCATGGATATGGGGATTAGTGCAAAACACATTTTGTTGGCTTTTTGCAGAGCAGGGTGACTTGCAGGCCTATTAAAAAAAAAGTAAAAAAAAAAAAAAATTTTGGATAGTCTCAGCCCAGACACTCGATTCACAAAGTTCCACATTGCCTGATGTTAACTGAACACTAAACTCACCACACCTTTTAGAATATTCTCTTTCATTGCTTCTCAGTCCAGTGGGAAACAAACCATGTGAATCAACTTAAATGCTTGTAGCACTGAGCCTTTCAGACTGAGAAAGTTATTCAAAAATTTAGCTGGATGCCAAAGTAAACCATAAGTGAACAAGACTTGATTTTTTGCTGTCCAGTCCACCGTGCTAATTTCTTCTAGTTTCACACATAACATGCTAAACACACTGAGATTAATCAGTTTGCAGTGAGTCACATAGGACTTTCCTGCAAAAGCAAGCTTTTAAACAGGCATGCTCTGGTTTTACAGGCTCTACTTTAGAATGATTGCACAGATATTATACAGCCTGCACAGAAATCAGTCTAATATTATGTAGTAATGTACATGTAGCAATATAAATGAAGTACTTTAGGTTTTGTGTTTAGGATAAAAACTATTTCTTATCTCGACCTGAGTATACACTACGTTTTTTCTGTCACTGTTTTGACTGATTGACTGCACCCCATGATGTTTTGTGGATAAGTTAGTCAGTCAACCTTTGCAGCACATTAAGATGCATACACATGCTTGTGCTCTGGTCTTGTTATGGTTTGGGATTCAACCTATGAATCTAAATTCAGTGTGTTAAGTTAGTTACAGTTATTATAGCCTATTGGTGTGAAATCCCTATTAAGTTTCCTCCCCTGTTATTTTAGATTTCCACACTAATTATTCTGCCAGAATATTCAGTGCTAGCTGAAACTAAGTCTACATCATAGTTCTGATATACTCCCATAGTACTCTTTGTCATTTGTGATCATATTCCCCAAGGACAAGCCAAAGCTCATTCCATATATGCAATTCTCCTCCTCAAAGGATTAAATAGACCTCCTCAAAGGTCTTTTTGTATTGTAAAAAAATATATATTGTATTTGTCAATATCATTTATGCTCATATTTTTTTTTGTGGGGAGGTGTTTTATATGTAGTAGGCATCAGCTCAGCTTGACACTGATTTAAAAAAAACGTGGTTTATTGGGCAGCAATAGAGCAATAGTTTTGAAACCAGACACTATTTTAGGGGTGACATAAGACATAGACTATAAAACAGAAAAAACTTATTGTGAGAATGTTACTTTTGTACATATTAAAGCCAGCGACATCATGTTTTCTCACATTTTATTTATACAACTTTATGGCAAGGATTAACTATGTTCTATACTAAAGCACATTTTGTTTGTTTATACCGGAGAAGTTGTAGGTCCGAGTTTCTGTAGACGTATTCATTTTAATGTATTTCAAGGTGTTTTGCAATTATATTTAGCAGTATCAATATATTACTAACATACTGACCATATCATCCAGCCCAAGTGCGATACTAGCCTGCTTATGAATTGGCTTTGTGTCACTCAGCTCAGGGTGGAATTTCGGGAACCAAATAAAGAATAGTTTGAGTGGAGCTGACTTCAGCTTTTTAAAATAGTGCTGTGTCCAAATAAGTCACAACCCCAACAGCAGTGCTTGTCCTTTTTAAGAGTTTGGTGCCTTAAAATAATGGAGAACAAATAAACATGGGACAAAGGCTGGATTCACCGTGTCTGCCACTTCCTAACTTGTGGCTGGCAGCGTAAATATTTTTAACGGAGAAAGTGCACTTATGCAAGTGGAGAAGCACTTCTGAGACACTGAACAGTGCTTAGCTTTCGGCCCAGAGCATACCAAAGGCTGGGCTGAAGCTATAAGTGAAAAGGAGAAAAGAATGATGATACATATGAATGACAAGACGACACCTGCCTAGAAAGTCAACAAAGTCTGACCTTTGCTTGACCTATACAGCCCTGGACTCCCTGCAAATTCCCACACCCTACGAATGAGTATTTTTAACTGGTGTCAACAAAGGCTGGCAGATTTGGTCGACGTATGAGTTAGTCCCGATGACAGACCGAATGACGGCTCGCGCTTGAAAATCAAAGATTCGGAGGAGGCAAGAACAACAAGCAAAGGGCCAGTGCTGTCAAGATGCTAGTGGCAGCAAAGGAAACCACACACTAAGGGGAAAAAGACATAAATAAATGTGTGCTGGAAAAAATGAATGTTTTCACATCTGCTCGAAAGCTTTACGTATGCTTCAAATCTATGCCTTAATAGAGGACAGCGTGGCCTGTTACCGCAGACTGATGTAGGCCACATTTACGGGGATGTTTTTGTTGTTTGAGTAGTAGAGAAAACAGTTTTATGTTCACAAATCGATGCCAAGACAAACCAAAGGCTTTGTTTAAAGACTACTCTGTGTAGGACATCAGAAATTACTGTTGAAAGCAAAAGGGCTCTGAGATCATAGTCCTGATGAATGGTGCATGCAAACAAGCCTCCATGTTAACGAGACAGACTACTGTGGTCGCCATGCGTACAGTTTTCCAAAGGAAATTCTTGCTATTTACAATTGTAGTAGCCTCTAGTGTCTTCATCCCTCCTGTGAATCACCTACAAATAGTTGTAGTCCATCACAGCATCTCCCATCTCCTGTAGTCTATCTGATGTGTTCTTTAGCTACTCATTAGCTAATAAAGTCTGATATTTTAACTAACGTTTTTAATAGTATTGCTACACAACAACACATTTCACTTTGTTCACTGTTCACTCGGTGATGCAGCAATGATGACACCTAGTGGCTGGGAATTGAAGTGCTGGACATATGCTTCAGTTTTCCCGTTCATGATTATGCAACAGCAGGGACACTTTGAGGCCCGCAGAGCTTTGTGGAATGTTTCTATGTCTCTTTTACATATTATATTATTACATTTTTCAAAATTTCTTTGTATTCGGTATGTCTCTCTTTTGCTTTAATGTGCTTGAACTGGCATGGATTCCATAGGTTTGCATAAAAGTCTAGTATGTGTAGATCAAATCTTTGAGAGTTTAACAACCAAGAAACAGCACAGCAAGTTTATTTTATTGTCCAACATCTATTGCTTTTAACGGTTTTATTGCTTATTACCCAGTTTAAAAACATCCCACATTGTCAAAGTGGTCTCAGACTTATATAGAATCTACAACACCTTAACCTCAGTCATTGGCGGCACGATATTTGTTGTTGTTGTTGTTGTTGTTGTGCCTGGTGCAAATATACCTACATATGACATTTTCCCCCCGATTCAAAACATTTTAATTAGGGAAAAGTAATACACAAATGACCAATACCCTCAATAGGAAAATGCATGGTTAGTTTGAAGAAATAAAACACTGGATTCCAGGAAATCAATCTGTGTGTAAGTTATCTTCAAAAAAAGTAAACCATTCTATTAATAGCTGTGTTGAAACTATATTTAGAGAGGTGCAGAAAAGGTGATTACATTTTCCCTTACTGTATCATTTTGTTTGACAAAAGGCTTATCTAGTTAGGAGGCAAATATTTAAGTGCTGAATTACGTAGACTTCGAAGATGATAAGACTCCACACCAGGAACTAGAGGCCATCTGGTTTAACTCCCATATTGCGTAACAAAACAAGTTGCTGCAAATTCCTATGTAACTGCTTTTCTCCTGCTGAGCTATGTCTTGTCCTCCCTTTCTATTCCTCCTTACAAGTCATGACAGCCAGCAGTGATGACTAAGTGGATTTTGATCCAGATGTAAAGAGGGAAAGCTCCTAAAATGGTTCTTGGTTAGGATAGTTCAACCAAAAACGTGTGCATTACACTGAGGTTCTACATGCTTTCTGAACACACCACATTTCCAAAAACTGGTATCCACAAAAGCAGTTTTTCTATGGCACTGCTTAAAACACTGTTTGAGTCTGTCCAAACCTGATGAGCAGGGAAACTGCTTTAATACAGTAAAATAATACAATGTAAGTGCTGCATTACTCATGAAAACACTGAACCAAAAGCATGCCTTAAAAACCACATAAATTAATCCACAAACAACTACTGAAGACAAACAAGCTTGTTGATGTCCTTCTCTATTTGGGATTCCCCTAAACACAATAAATGGATATAGGCTTGCAATCACAACCCTTCTGCAGCAGGTGGTGGTATTCTTTAATATGTCTGTAGTGGAATTCTAGAAACTGGGTGAGTAACTTGGCTAACTTGAAAAATGGGTAACTAGCATTTGGTTCATAAGCAGAAAACTGCTGCCAGTAACACAATTTTAGCTGTGGATTTTAGTTTTTACCCAGAAGACGGTGAGGCCTAAAGCAGACAGTTTTGGTATCTACAGGTACCCTCTAGGAGAGGAGATGGGCAGTAACCATCTCCATTTACTAGTGTGCCAAGTACACTATATGGACAAAATTGGGATGCATGACCAATACATCAACAGGGACTTTAACGGCATTGCATTCAAATACATAGGTTTAATATGAAGTTGGTCCCCCTTTGCAGCTGTAACAACTTCTTCATCGAAAGTTTTTTTTTTTTTTAAATTTGGGTGTGTTTCTGTGTGACTAAAACACTTGAAATCAATAATTAAGGGGCGTCCCTATAGTTTTGTCCATATAGTGTATATTTGTGAGGAAAGTTCCGTCTGTTTGTTGTTGTTGACACTCCTCGTTTTAGAGCATCAACATGCTATTTTACACTAAAACTCACAAAAAAGAAAAATAACTTTTAACTTGCATTCCTAGAAGATTCAATATTTCAATCAATTCTTCCACTTTTGGACAGTTCTATGCTGGTTTGCTAACTCCACCTGACAGACTGCCCCTTACAGGTAGCTAGTCAGTTCGACATGTCTGCCCTGCTTGTAAAACGGCAAAATGCTTTAAAAAATCAACATGGGAGAATATTCAGAGTTTCTAATAATAAAAAAAAAACTTACAATAAGCGATGGAAAGAGAAAACACCACGAAGAGTCTACAAGCGTTCAAAACAAGACCCGCCTCAAGTCAGTATCATTAACAGTGACAGCACCAGCACCGTGTTTCCTCACCGCTCTGTTTTGTCTCTCACGGGGCCTTTAAGGAGATTAAAGTTTAATCTCCTGGACGATTAGGTGTCGGTGAGAACCCAGTCGTGAGTACAGCCTTCCTTTCAGGCACCTAAAAACGGTGAAATAGTTGATTTCTGTACGGTTCAATGAGAAGAGGCGTGGCCGAGAGAGCCCCAGCGCCATTCACAGCCTGACTACTGAGCTAAAGGCGTGTTTCCCCCTCACTGACATATAATGGTAGAGCTCGTATCCAGCCTGAACTTTGGGTCTGTGCTCTCAAGTTGGGACTTTCCTTGCTGTCTTAGGCTCTCTTAAGACTTGTTAGACTTGCTCTACGATGGCTGAACAGTGCGTGAACGACAAGAAACCCACCTTTGAGAAGCCTAAGGTAAGTTGTCCTCCCGTTCTTCATTGGTGGGTTACAGGATCCAAACTGATTCCCATTCATTGAGACACTTCTGTGCAGAGAACCACGTGTCAGAGGTGCTGTAACCTTGTCTGCAGCTCTGCAGTCTAGAAAAGCTTCACTCAGAAAAACATGTGTGATAAATAAAGGCTTATGATTTGGAGGACACAAGATAATAGACGGCATAGCAGTCTGGTGCCAGCTGGTGCATCCTGCAATGTATTTGGTACAGAATGTGAAGATATGCATTGATCCAGACTGGTGGAATGAGCCAACAAGAGCAGCAGAATCCCTCTGTCGCTTCCAAAACCTCCTGAAGACTTGTCTGTTCATCTCCTCTCTTAATGCACTTTCTTCTAGCATTACTCTTACATCCTCTGGTTGTCACACTTCCCTGAAACTGGAATCTGTCCTCATATTGTTGTTTGCTTTGGCTAAAATCATAATGATTGTAATGCATTGTAATGGTCCAGTGATCCAGAGACCCTGGTGCAAAGATGATCTCAGTGCAGCAGGATGCATGGAGAACGGTCACAGAGAGGGCACTCCAAGAAACATTATACAGAGAGAACACTCATGTACTGGACCCAGTTATGCCCTTTGGAGTCGTTGAACTGACGCAGCATGCTGATAGAGTGGCTTAACTGATAAGGAGCTATCTTCCATGAACCGTGAGGGTGTTCGTACCCTTTGTGCTCCCTTGATTGTGTTACACTGCTCTTGGGAACTTCTTTCATCATGCACCAGGAAAGCTGATCTCCACTGAGTATTGATAGTGTAACTGAAGTGATCTCATAGACCGCAACCTGGCATCTTCCTAGAGTCACCATCCTGAACAACACAAGCGCTTAAGAATGCTGTCCTGCGCTTGTGGTTTTAAGCACCCTGGAGGAACCCGTCGTAACAATGCCACATTCTCTGCTGTGCAGATGACTGAAATGACAAACACCTAAATTATTTAACTTGACTTGACTTGACCTGACCTAACTTGAAGAAGACACTTTATCCACTCAGTACACTCTGTAAACAGCAGCATCATGAACAACAGAGCAATTTCGCACACGCATAACTTTGTTTTTGAGCTGGAAACGTGCCTGTGGTTCTGTTCCTAATCATGCCTGTATCCATCATGTCACGCTCTTGTGTAACACCATCCAGTGGATTTTATGAATTCTTGCGTAATAGGACAAAAGTCACTTTTCGGCCCCATAGACTCAAACTGTAAGAATGTGTTTGTAATTGTAAGAGTTGTAATTTTAGCTGTAGGCCCGTTTGAATGGAGATCTTTTAAGGTGGGAACCTTGAACAGCTGTGGCTCTGATAGAAGGTGTGGAATGATGACAATAATTTTACAGCTTTTGAGAGCGTTATGATGGCACAGAAATTACAGGTACACTATCTAATACACTTTTGCACTGCAATAAGGTGCGCCACCTTTGAGTCATGATGCAGGGAATTAGGGAATAACATGATGATGATGATGATGATAAATGAAAGTGAGTGCATCATCATCAGCTGAGATAAAGAGATACTTAAAAGGACATTTCACCAAATGTTAAATATCTCTACACAATGTGGTTGTTTAGAAACCAAGGGTTGTAATGTAATGTCACCAGTTATAGGGCTGGTTATAGGTTTGCACTGTGACTATTGAAGCAAAACAAAACTAAATATACATATCTATACAACATATTTGAAAAACTAAACCAAACCGAAGTGTAACTGTATCACATGGTATATAAAAATAATACAAGATTCAAAACAAAACGATAATAACCTTTTTATATACATGTATTATAATACTGCTTTTTCTTGTAGTGCTTTGCGGCAGTCCTGATGGGACTAGCTCAGACATTTTTGGCTTCAAATGTATTTGGATAAGGAAAATAGAATTAAAAAGCATGTGTCAACACAAAACACATGCTAACATGCTTAAAACACCATAATGTCTGATGAAATATGTTCTGAGAGAATAGCTGGACTCTGTTCATTCTGCTGCTTTCAGCAGGATTGTGTATCTATTGCCCCCCAGAGAGATGAAGACATACTGGTGCAACCCAAATGTGAACCAAATTTGATTTTCCACATTTGGTCCCTCCCTGAGCATGAAGATAGAGCAACTTGCAACCTTGGAAGATGTGCAGTGAATTTTAATAGATGCTGAAGGAGACACACCTGAGGCTCTGCGATAAGCCATCTGACAGGCCATTCCTTCCATTACAATAACATCTCTAGAGGAGGCAGACAAGACCCTCAATAGTTCATTTTTTTAGCTAGTATCTGATCTGATATGTGACCAGCTTCCAATGCTTAGACTGCACTAAGTCTAGGAATCAGGCTGTTTCAACAGAGCTCTTTGAAGTGTGAGTCTTAATACTGCTAACATTTGGTTGAAGAATGAGGGCCCCAGCAACAATTGATCTAATCATTCATATTAACCGCATTCATTTTGCACAGCATTCTTTTGTTGTTACGTCACATATAAAGACAGACATATTTACACTGATTCAGAGCCCAGACAGCTGTATTTACATAATATGTTTACAAAACCACATTTCACTGAGCCATACTGATGCTTTTAGACTGGTGTGACCCTTGGCTTGATTAGATCAACTGCCTTGGTGGGGCTTGAGATACGACACTGTCTTCTGAAAAGACTTGAACAATAGCTAAGATTCATACTTACGTTTTATACTAGCTCCATGCTTCAGATGGGTATTGCCATAAAGGAGGTTGTATAGTAACAGCATGATACATACAAGGGTCAGATATAACGTTATTGTGAAATCTCTCGCTCTTGTGCTCTCTCTCTCCATATATACACTACCGGTCAAAAGTTTTAGAACACCCCAATGTTTCAAGCTTTATTTAATTGAATTTCAAATAGTTCA
>JBBPCW010288592.1:0-10538 GCA_037974425.1 Phenacogrammus interruptus
CACACACACACACACACACACACACACACACACACACACACACACACACACACACACACACACACACAGATGTGTTTCATTTGTCGGCGCATGTCCCTCTGAGACCACTTAACGGGCACTTAGCTTCATCCATCATCGCTTTTATTGAAGCAATTCATCTCTCTCTCCTGTTCTGTGACTTGTCAGGAGGAACATGGGCACATCCAGACTTTACAAGGACTTCCACACAAGTGGAATAATAGCACATATAGCCCAACAGTGGAAGTCACAAGTGATTACAGCAGCGCCAGGAGAACTTGTGTCTCTTTGTGTAGTTTGTTCTGGGTTTTGGCGCTGCCTTTACGTAACCTTAATACGACTTTATTTGCTTTTGCTCACATTTCAGAAAGTAAAGCATTGACTGTATCTTGCTTTATTAAGTATCATTACTGAGTTTTGTTTCTGACAGTATCTTAACCCAAGGGTTTTTATAGCCCTTACCTGTTTGTAGTATGGATACATTCTTTTAGCATAAAAGCACTTTTGTAAGTTGCTATAAGAAAGTTTGTAGCTCCTGTATGTATATGTATACATAAACAAACACGTTTCAAGTCCCAATAGAACAATTTAGAAACACAAACTAATTCAGAAACATCAACAAAATTGAGAATCACAAAATCAAAAGAAGAATCACAAAAATGGTGCAGTATTTTGACCAAGTGCAATTTCTCTGATTATCCCTTCCCTGTTCATCCACTTAACTTGCAGTGTGTATATGTTGTTTACCTATAGTGAGAAATTGTTTATTGTTTTATATTGATTTTTCTTTTGTTCTTATTTTGTTTCCTTTTGATCCTACGGATCCTGTTAAACTATCTTTCTCTCTACTGCTGTTGTTTCTAAGGAATTTCCCCATTGTGGGATTAATATAACTTTTAACCAGAAAATAACTTTTATAGCTCCATTCACTTCCATTCATTTTTCTTTTGTTCAGGGTCCCATGAGCAGAATGCGTTTAAATGCGTTTTCACTGTACACATACTAATTGAAATGTCATGATTACACTTGAGCATATCCAGTAGCACCTCGTATGAATCGTTTGGGTCAGCGGTAATGTTCATGTTTGGAAAAATGCGCTACAGGCAGAGTATATTTCGGTTCCAAAGATGAACAGTGCGGTCGTCCAATCAGTGATGTCTCCTGTTGCTGACTTGTACCTACCCTTTCTGGTTTCTTAATGTAATGGTTCTTCTCAATTTGTTTTCATGCTTCTCATTTTTTTTTGTTGTGCTTCTTAATTTACATTTACGACATTTATCAGACGCTTTTATCCAAAGCGACTTCCATTCCCTAACTACAGGGGACAGCCTCCCTGGAGCAACTTGGGGTTAAGGGTGATGTGCTGAAGGTAGGATTCGAACCCATGACTCTTGGTGTAGAGGCAAGTATCCTACCCGCTACGCCACTTTTGTTGTGGTTTCTGAATTAGTTTGTGTTTCTCAATTTGTTGTTGTGTTTAGTAATTTGTTGGTGTGGTTTACACTTCAGGGCCAATTTTCTGCTCTGATGCCACGAGCAAACCAGCATGTAATATAAAACAATATAAAAAGTTACTAATCTTGCTCACATCTACTTAATTCCCTCCTTTAGATTTCATGAAGAAATTTGATTAATGAAAGCTTTTGCTAGTTTTAAATGAATCCAAAAGTCTATAACAACTTTTAGACATCTGCTGTGTGTGTATGTAGCTGGACTCTATTGAGTCGTCTCCATATGGAGCGGGAAGATCAATAATTTTCAAAAGTAATAATCAGGAAAAATTTTTCTCGCTTTTCATTTCCACTGTTTTGGGAAATGGCCTCAAGTGACAGTAATAAAAGTACAGGGGTCCTCAAATTATGAGAGAGATCTGTTCCTACGACAGTGATGTAACCCGAATTGTGGTTTATGTCGAAACACACTCATACCGTGTGTTACTGTGTATTTTGTGTATGTGTGATTTTTTTCCAAAGCAATTATAAGAATATATTTATTTAAAGGGGACCTATTATGCAAAACTCATTTTAGTTATAATAGGTCTATGGGCTGTGAAGTTATTTTCACAAAATAAAAAGATATCGCCAGCTTTATTCTTCACAGTTTTGGTCCCTTTCAAAGTGCCCCGTTTGGACGGATGGCCTAGTGTGACATGCCACTAGGCCAATTTGCATAGAATTTGTATAGAACCACCCCTCATCTGTCGAGACCCCACCCACCCAGCTGTTGCTTGTCACCCCTTTTAGCGACAATCTTTGGTCTTTGCAGCTTCCAAATTTAAAAGCTCAAAAACAATTATATTTGTTTGCGGTTGGACTCATTTCAAAGCTATAAATCTATAAACTTATGTTCGAACAGCATTTAAGTATTTAAAGGTAGAACGGAAAAGCTGAACAAGGAGCTGCGAATAAGGAGCTTGTTTAGTTTCGCATGTGTCAAATGAGCAGCATAAGAGGTGGGAGGAGCATGGGCTGGGTGGGGCATGGGATGGGTGGGGCGTGGCCAGCAACAGCTTATTTGCACAAAAGGGACAGAGCCCTGAAACAGCGTGTTTTGAAATCGACCAAAACTGTGAAGATTAAAACTGGTTATATCTCTTTATTTGAGTGTGATTTTATGCAAAGAACTTCATGAACATGTTTTGTATGGCCCATAGATTTTAAAGTGAATTTTGCATAATATGTCCCCATTAATTTAGTTCAAATTCATATACTACCAAAACTTATCACCCAACTAGCAGCACCACGTGCCCTGCTTGGGGGGCTGCGGCCCACAGGTTGAAAAATACTATGCTAGTGTATTTCATTCATTTGTGGTAAAATCAACTGGCCAGAACAAAATCCATCAGTCAAAATCAATCATTATTTGGCTGTAATGAACATTAAGAAGAAATACAATATATTCTGTTTTTATGGCTTATTATAAGCAATTCACTGTCTTCACTGAAGGTTAGGCACTACCACACACCAACTGCTGGCCCATAGCCTCATTACTGCATTCCTACAACTGAGCTTTGGCTAAGTGAATTAGTGAATACTCCACATTTAAAGAAAATTAGATTTATTTTGAAAAACAGTCTCCTAATTTGATAGGATTTGTCGGCCTCTCAATGATTTCCTTGATGTAGCTCCTTAGGACATAGCTTCCACCTCAGATCACCTCTAAATGGTTCAGGCAGTGGCAGCAGTGGCAGAGTGGATGAAATGTGCGGGGCTCTTTATTGTGTTTTCTTCTCTGTATACAGATTCTTGTATGTAAATCTGTGATCTGGACATCCTGCCTCCTTAGTGAAAAGACACTTGATTTTACTAACGGGTGGAACAGTTTTTATCTGAAATTGTGTTCCAGCAGCCTGTAACTAGTGTAAAAGTTGTATCATGTAAAATCCACCGAGTGTGTTACACTTTGGGTACTCTTAAAGTAATGTGGGACAGACTTTTGGCAGCAAAGTGCTCTAACTGTTTCAGCGCTGATCATATAGCTCCAGGAGCTTCAGGGCTTTGTACTATACAGTATTTACTCATGAGTGAACCACATGACTCATTTCACCACTGTTGATTCTCCAAGACAGACAGGGCCAGGCAGCATGCTGTTATTGCAATGTGAAATATATACAGTCACATGTTTTGCATAATGTGCACACTTTGTGAAAGGTTTGGGCACTGGTCTTTCACAATGTTTTCAATGCATTCCTTGCAAAAAGGGTTCTATAGAACCAAAAAGGTTAATTGACTGGTGGAGCCCCTCTTTGGTCCTACAAAGAAGCACAAAATAAAAAATGTTCTTTATAGGAACAAACACAACCAGCAAAGAATTTTTAAACATCTTCCAGAATAGGGTGGTTCATAGGAAGTTTTTAGTTCGTAAATGATTTATCATTTTTATCCAGACAATTTTTTAAAATAATGACAGAAAAGAATAAAATCTTTTTTTTAAATTTGGGGATTTTTCGATAGGAAGTATAGTACAATCTTGCTGAAACGTCGTCAGTCGTTAACTGTTGTATCATATTTACCCTGTTCCCATGACTGAAAGGTCAGAACCTTGCCTGCTGTAGTACAAACAGTTGAGTTGGGCATGAATTGCTAAAATCTTACCTTTATTGGCAGGAAGTATGTATATTCACCACTGGTTTCAATGACAGAGTTGGTCTGTGTTCAACATTAATGAATAAAGTAATATAAGCATGTCATGATCTCAGAAGATATGTATCATGATGTCATTATTAGTTCATATTAAGCCCCCCTACACCTTAACCCCTACAAACCCATGGGTTTGCCAGTAACGTAGCTCACTCCTACCATATAAGGACCTCATGAAGAACACAAAAAGCTACGAAGAAGGAGGAATTCGGCTGCTGAAGGCTTTAAGAACAAAACCCTTAGACCTTTATAGTCAATTTTACTTCAGGCCTTCAATGTAAATGTAATTATAAAGCTTTACATGTAATTATATTTTGGGTTATGTAATGAATTATATTTACATTCTGTATGAGCAGCTTCAGGTAGGTGTAGGCCACAGCAAAAGTATATCCCAAACTTCAGGATTGGTAGGAAGAGCCAGCTGAGCCACATTTAAAATCCTATAAGAAAACTGTAAAAAGTGGGCCCTTGTAATCAGGCATGAACAATGTTATTTTTTTTTCTCTGCATTTAACCCATTCACCAAGTGAAGGCAACTCAGGGCAACTCCCTACCCACCAGGCCACAGGCTGCCCCAGTTGGTGCATCGGCTGGAAATCGAACTAGCTATGCAAACCACTAACCACCTCCAACACTTGATGTTCTTTATTCAACATAGTACTGAACTAAACCAGTTTGAACATAAAACATTATTTTCTTTTTTTTTCTCTGAGAGGAAATCTATATTCAGTCCATCTCACTGAATGCAGCTAACTTGAGTCAAACTAAACAAATTATTTTTCAGCATTAATGCATTTCCCCAGCGGTGAACACATACGTATGTACAGCAGTTCTGGTGTCATATCACTCGCTTTTGTGTTTAAAGCATCCAGACACAGTATAGATGTGTACAAAAATAGACACATTATATAGATAGATAGATTCTAGACAGTAATTGTGTTCTGAAAAAAGTTTGTAAGGGCCTTAAAATTAACTTCTTCTTAACTTCTAAAGGTTAACAATTTTGTCAACTAATTAAATGAAGTTCAGTGAACTTAAGCCTAGTTACTTTTTAAATTAACACTTTTTAGTGTATGTACAGGCCTGCACTTCTGACTTTTCAGAAAATGACAACAGTGTGGTAAAATGTGTAGGATGGTTGTACATGTGAAAACAGGCACAACTTCTTACAGATATAAATACAGAATTGACTTATTTAGTTCTCTGCCTTGTTTAATTGTTGTGTGTGTTTTATTGTAACATCCTTTTATTATTATGACTGAGAACTGGGACTTAGCCTTAGCCTTCCAGAGATTTCAGCTCAAGAGTTTAGCCGAGGTTGAACAGAAGTCACTTTGGACCTTAAGGCAAATAACAAAGTTCTCCTTAAAGAGTTTATTCATCTCTTGATGTCCATTTAGGATATTTTTGTAAGCTTATGCACCAAAAAACAGTCCTAGTTCATTTGCGTGTGATCTTTTTCCAACCTCCCTTTGTCCCTCACAGTTAAACAGGCCTCTTTGACTAGAGTGCCTGTTAGTCTATATGTGAACAATCTCTGTTCTTGTTCTGTCTCATTCAAAATGCGGTATGGGCAGAAACACTCCTTATAACTTTGTAATGAATGGGCGGGGCTAGTTTGGTGTATGCTGAATCGGTGGATATTAAATTAATGTTAAGTGAAATAGTATTTCTGTTTTTCCATATATGGAGAGTGAATGATACATTTTGAAACTCATAACAGTGTTCACATACTATTTAAAACTCTTCTTTATCTTGTTTTTCTCTGGTGGGCCCTTTACTATACTAAGTTGTCTTTCAAGAAACATAGCAAATAGCATTCAGTACATATAGAGTCTTCCTCTTTGGCTGATAAGTGCTGGCCTTTGTTCCAATGCAGCTCATTGTGGAGCTCAGTACCCATTGTCATTATTTCATTAAACAAGGCATTTACATGAGAATGGTTTTAATCTACTCTTCCTTGTCTGCATATAGTGTGCATCAGGTTTGTCTGGCGGCTCAAATGATTATGTTGCCAGCTCTGAAATTTCCGTTTTCTGAACTGACTGGTGACTGAGAGTTAAATTGAATTTCGTATGTTGATTCATTTATCATCAGGCGCTGTCCGATTTTGCTTCTGAATGAATAATTTAAGGGGCATTCCTCATACATACACATATGCACACATGCACACATCCACACACTCTGCCCACGCCGCGGCTGAGCGTGAGCCATGATGTTAATGTTGTTATCACTGAAAGAAACAGCGAATGATCTGTTTAATCCATTTGGCAGTCGTGCACGAAAAGAGCACTCATTACCATAAGGCTGACTCGATGTGTCCAGTTTGGCACTCAGAGTTTATTTACAGCGCCAACGGTTTGATTATTTAATCTACTGTTAATCAGCGACTTGTTACATCATTCAAAAGTCTTCTGTGTATATGACACAGTCACAAGTTTAGACGGTTGTTTCAATATTTCTAGTTTCTTTGGAACACCAAGTTATTAAATGATAATTAATATGCTATGAGTATCTACATATAGTACACTCTTGCTCCTCCTTGTGATTTGGTCTTTTGAAATATGATGTACTATGGACATTAATTTGATTACATTATTATTATTATTATTATTATTATTATTATTATTCCTGATGTTTTGTGTCTTGATAATGGTCTACATTACCCTTCAACATTCTGGACACATCATGTCATAATTTTTTACACAAAATGTCATTCAAGGTGTTTTACAGAAATAGAAAATAAAATAAGAATACATAAAAATAAAATAGAATAAAATAGAATGTGAATGAGAGAGGTAAAAAATACTTTAAAGAAAATTGAAAGTGCAATAAACATGCAAATATTTAAAAGGTGGAGAAGAATAGTGCAGTTTTTAGCAGGTTTTACAGCTGTTACTGTTTAGCAAATCTGATACTGATGGGCAGTTTGATCCAGCAGTGAGCTGCATAGTGACCAAGCATTTCACCATGTTTTGTTTGAGATCTTCTCACCACTAGTTGTCCAGTTCCTGCAGATCTAAGAGACCAGGAATATATACTTCATATCAGTTGTACACAATGAGTAGTTTCTGAAATCAATTCTGTACTGAACTGGAAGCCAGTGCAAAGACCTGAGAACAGGAGTAATGTGTTCTCTTTTCCTGTTTGAATTCTGGCGGCAGCATTTTGAATGGGCTGGAGCTCTAACAAAGTTCCTAACAAAGTTGGATGCAAAACAACCCTGATTTTATGAGGGTACACGTCTTCGAGTCCTCTTACATGCGACCTTTTTCTGCATATTTTTATGCTGTTACATAAAATATTGAATGTGCCAGGACATATTGTATGTTTAATGTTTATTCCAATGTGTTAAATTCAGCTATTGAATGTTAATTGTGTACTTTAATTCATTACAGTAACAAGGTTTTTACCTGCGTTGTGTTTTCCAGTTTCCTGGAGATCCTGCCCACATACACGGAGGTGGAGATGAACCGATGAAGTGGCAGCGACTTCACGCTGACACCTGTTCACTTCGTGCTCGCCTCATTGTGCTGAATTAGTTGCTGTCGCCATGGCGAAGAGCCCCGAGGTGAAACTGGCTGTTTTCGGAAGAGCTGGAGTGGGGAAATCGGGTAAGAGTGCGTGCTGAATTATGCGCTGAGTGATGACTGAAAACGACAGAATAGTCTCTCATCACATTCCTCTTGAACCTGTGTCACAATTCATAATTAGCTGAGTTTCTGCCAATCAAAAACTCCTAGCCAGTCTCAGGAACTTCTGATGCTGCACCACACTCTGATTAAACTCCCACCATGTTCTCCTGTTTGATATTCTGTGTCTGACACATTCAAACTTTCTCCAGATCATGAGATTTCCGATTTCATGACGCTTATGAACTCCAGTGTCAAATTAAATATATTAGGACCGATTTAAAAAAATATCTTATTAGTTATTAGAACTAAAATCCATGTCTTTAAAACAAACAAAGAATTACTAGCTGAACATCAGTATTTGCTGTTTATAGGCTCTGCTTAACTGGTTCATGCTTTATATTCTCTATATCTAGACCATATTCTGCCCTTCCTCAAGAAGGATGATTAAGTTAGCATAGCTAATGCACCAATAATATTGAAACAGAAGCGAGTTAGCACTGCTAGTTTTATTGCACACTAAATGTCTACTAGTAAAGAGAGTTAAAAGGGTTCTGCATTATTTAACAATTGTTTGGCTCTGAATATATACCAAATTGAAAAGTAAGCAACTAACAGGTCATTGGCTATAATGTACTAACTTGTAAACAAGTATGTAATGTCAGCTGAGCTTATATAAAAACAATATTTTCAACAAAAGTTCATTTAAGCATGATTTTAAAGAAAATGACAAACATCAAAATATAAGAAATGATGTAGCATCAAAATCTCTCTTAAACAAAATGGTAATAATTACTTTTGATGTACTTCTAGTAGCGTTTAAGGATCCAGCTGGTCACAGAGTGTTGACTATAGTTTTTTAAATACTTTTTTAATGCTTTATACTTCCTCGTTAAATACGTTTTGATTCAGGTGAATCAGTACCTCATAAAGAATGCGGTGTTTGTGTAAGATATTTATCAGACACTGTCATGGAATGGTTGTCATACTTATAGAGATGCTGATTCAAAAATAAATTGCAGTGGTCTCTTATTTTTTCTGGAGCTGAATATATGTATGTGCTGAATTCCGCATTGGCTGTTTATGCAGTATAGTTTACATAACTGCACTGTATGGTAAGATGAGTGAACAGTTTGTTTGTAACTAGACTTGAGGCTGGATCCACATGCAGTGAAGACTGTAAATTAAGAGACAAACAGAAGTAAAGAACTAGAACATGAAGATACAAACAATGCTAAGGCTGGGAAACACAAACACTAGGAAACCGTGGCATTCGTCATATACCAAGACTCAATATTACAGCATAATTACCGCAGGAACTAGAATAAAACACAAGGATATTTATATGACAAGACAATGGGAAGACATGCAGGGGAGAAGACAAGGACAAGGCACAGCTGTACATAATAGCGGGAAGTCTAAGACTCCGCTCTAGTACTCTTGCCATCTTGTACAGGTACATGGGGATCACAGGGCACATATAAACAGAGACAGACACAAAGCACAAGGATAAGGCAGAGCTCAAATATTTTAAAACTTCCTCAGGGTCATATTCCTGAGAAATGTTTATGGTGCATAAACAGCACATTCATGTTCCTCTGGGGGTTTTCTACACAACACACTGGCAGAGTGCGGCTAATTTGAGCCTGAAACTGGACCAAAATGCCCAAAACATCAAACCCTCTTTGTTTGCCCCTCATTCTGTCTCTGTCAGGTGTTTTTCAGAAAAGCTATTTTGGAACGCATACCTGCTATTACAAGCACCATAAATAAAACTTAAATATTCACAAATAACAATTAATTGTAAACATGTATATAGAAATCTCAGCATTTGCCCTGAATCAGCACGCAAAGCTGCTAGAATATTTTTCCTTGAAATGTAGTTGAACTAAAGAGTCTGCTGGTTACAAAACATGACTTGATTATATTTATTTGCAGTTATTGCTCCCCATCACCTATGTTTAAATTCCATGGTTGTTGGTGGGTGCCAGCATTCATTTTGAATTTTTATGCTATTCATCACCTGTTCCTTTTGAATGAAGCTGTTCTATTTGCCTGGTGGTTAGTCAGGTGCATTAGACCCTTTTCATGGCTGGCAGAAATGAATATATTAAATGAGTCTCTTTAGAATAACATCACTGCACAGCACTAATAAAGCAGAGAGAGCGATCCATCAGTATGCTTTAGGCTTTAATAAAAACAAAAGAGAGAGAGAGAGAGAGAGAGAGAGATACAGGAGGACAGAGAAAGCCTTTCAGACCCCCAGCGCTCTCTGCTCTCCCCTTTAGCCGACGGGCAGTGGTCTCCTGCAGACACACATATAGATAGACAGACACATAGAGACAGTGGCGGTTCTACACTGAATTGCTCCCCGGGCGAGACTCCCTCCCGGAGAGCTAAGGGGGGCTAAGCTCTCATGGAACCAGGCTGGACACCAGAGCTTGCTGTTGTGTTTTTTTTTTTAGAACGCAAAGCAAAAGGGCACGCGGGCCAAAACAGGAAGCAAGATCAGATACAGGGCAGGAACGAGTCTAACATACAGCACTTAACTGAGGCTCAACATAGGCGATGGACAGATAACGTGAACTGAAAGGACACAGGTTTAAATACACAGACACATCAGGGACTAAACAGGACACAGGTGAAACACAAGGTACACGTGACCAGGGACAGGAACAACAGACAGGTGACTGGGGCCAGACAGGGACAAGGGGGACCCCTAGTGGGTCTACTAGGGAACAGCAGGGAG
>JBBPCW010288627.1:0-10537 GCA_037974425.1 Phenacogrammus interruptus
TCGTTCATTAATCGTAATCGAGTTCAAATGTTCAATTAATCGAGATTTTGATTTTAGGCCAAATCGCCCAGCCCTACTTGTTAGATACTTATTGGACAATTCTTCTGTTTGCATCTGAAGGTACACTTGTACCAGACTGACCATGGAGAACTGCTCACCACTTGCTAATGATATGAAGATGTTCTGCGCACAATTCAGTGTTCACTCTTACCTTGGAGTCACCACAGAAGCTTATAGGACCATTGCTTTTCACTTTGGGCACTGTGGGAGTTACCCAGTCAGACCAATACCCCTTTAAATGATACCTTCATTCTCCAACCAATGCTGTCAAAAACTGTCAGTTTGTCTATCAAATTCAACCATATTCAATTATGTTGTTGTCTGTTCGTTATTGTTTTAAAAAATATTCATTTCTTTTACTCACATCCCTGTTAGTGGCTAGTATTAATCCTCCTCTCATTCATTCTGTCCTTCTTTTGGTTTTTCAGGCAAAAGTCCACTTTGCTCTCCTCACTGGTGAAATGATTTACACTAAAGCAATTTCCGAATATAATCGGCAATTATTGTGTATAATTAAAAAACTTCTGAAAAAGCTGGAAATATATTGCTGTTGGACTTGAAGTGCATAAAGCAATCACTCAACGTAATTCACATTACAGAACACCAAGCACCTGATATTGCCCTACAGTTATACAGTACATAACAAACATAATCAACATTAAATAGCTTTTCCCTTGCTGCTGATTACTGATTCACTCACTCAAAGCACACCCCCAACACACCTCTAAGCCAGTCTGAATCAAATACAAAATGCACAAAAAATAGACTTTCTAAACAGAAAAAGAATGTGAATGCATGTATCTTAAGTCAGGATGGCCTTGCGGTCTAAAGCACTGCGTTCAGATTGCGGTCTCCTCTGGAGGCATGAGTTTGAATCCCACTTCTGACAAGCTATTATTCCTCAGTAGTAGAGCGGTAAGTATCACAGCCTGTCATGGGAGACTGGAGGTCGATTCCCCGGGATAGTAAAACCTTTGGGGCAGCTGGTGGCCTGGTGGTTAGGGCCTGTGATCAGAAGGTTGTAGATTTGAATCCTAACAGCACCCTTGAGGTAAGGTGCTGTTCCTACACACTTCATTCCTGGCTGCCCACTGCTTGACTTGGGTGAATGGATTAAATGCAGAGCATTTATGACATTTAGCTGATGCTCTTATCCAGAGCGACATACATCAGTGCTGTCCACATCTGTTCCATAACGGTAAAGCTGTAAAGCTAAACTTAAATCAACATCCAGCCAGTGAAGGGTCCATAGTAAAGGTGTGGTGTGTGTGAACTTTGGAACTTTGAAAACTAAACTCACAGCTGCGTTCAGAATCAGCTGAAGTGTTTTTTTTTTTTACCTTCAGTGGAAGTCCAGCCAGTTTGGAGATGACCAGAGACTTTGTACCTTTCAGGGCGAGAAAGACTCGGATTCTTCTGATGTTGTAGGGAAGGTATCTGCACGTCCTGGAGATCTGGTCAACCTGCGGCGAGGAAGACAGACCTTTCTCGGACTGGTGAGGGTCCTGAAGCCTGTTTTGAGAACAAAAAACAATTTTGTGGCGTGGCATGGGGTGTTTACGTATCACAAATAGAAACTTTAAATATAAGACTGTTGTTCCACTGAAATTGCTCTTCAGTCAAACTTAGATACTCAAACCTCCTCCACCAAACTTTATAGCTGGTGCTCTGCATTCCAGCAGTTAGTGTTCTTTTGGCATCTGCCAAACCTAGATTCATCTGTCTTGACTGCCAGATGTAAAGCATGATTCATCACTACACATAACACATGTACAAAACTACACCACACCAATCAACACCTGGCATCATGCATTAGGCTCGAGTTCTAGAAGTAATGACTGTCACTACATCCTTGAATGGTTCAGGCAAGTGTGATACTTGGTTAGAAGACAGAGGGCAGTGTAGTATGTGTTACATAGAGCAACGCCCAGATAGATAATGGAAGTGTATCAGGGGTATGATGATGACAATCTGCTGCGACAATTCATCCTTTGTGCTGAAAAACACACATCTGCATTAGAGCGGCTGCACTTGGTCTGGACCATCAGAAGACAAGCCCAAAAAACACTCTGCACTCTCTTTGATGTCCAGGCCAGCACAGCAGGGGTAGAAAGATTTCCCACTGTGGTAAACTATAACCATGTCTGTTATTCAGTAGTGGGGTGTGGGGGGGTGGGGGGGGGGTGGGTGCACGTGCAAAGTCTAGTGTGCAAAGTCTCAGCTGTTGTCTGGGAAACAAAAAATTGAGAGGGGGGGGGCATACTGCAATGTAGCTGCTTTCCAAGGGTTCAGCTAAGATAGATGGGTCCCATACTGTCCTAAGACTGATCTTGAGTTTGATCTTCTTCAGCATGTACACAAGTAAAGAAAACCTGAATAACTTACTGTATATTTAAGGTACCTTTTACAGGCCTTTTGCAAAAGTTAATTTCTTTTACAGGCCTTTTGCAAAAGTTAATTTCTCTTGACCTTTATTGGGTCATTCATGCAAATGATAACCAGGTATAGAACCCCCTTGAAAGATTTAAGGCTGAATTTCTCCTCTGTAACTGAAACATCCTTCTGAACTGAACAGCAGTCAGAGGCATAGCATATGTACAGATGCAGGCCACCTGAACTGCAGTCTAATCTTTAGAACTTATTAAAATGTTTGGTCAAAGAACACATAGTCCAAGGTATTCATATAATGAATATATGATGGTGGTGCCCTAGTGGTAGGATACTTGCCTCTGGACCAAGAGGTCATGGGTTCGAAGCCTACCTTCAGCACCACCACTGGGTCCCTGAGCAAGATCCTTAACCCCAAGTTGCTCCAGGGAGAGACTGCCCCCTGTAGGTAGGGAATGGAAGTCGCTTTGGATAAAAGCGTCTAATAAATGCCGTAAATATTATTTAGGATTTATTTTTTAGACCCAATTATTATTATTTTCCTTATTCAGCTAATACATAACTAGTGTGCATTAAAATCTGCTAAGTCATATTGATGTTCTGTCATATATAATGGGTTGAACATTTCTATTACATGTTGGCACATTGCTGTGAGGATTTGATTTCAGGTACAAGGGCATTAGTGCAGTCAGATACTGATGCTGGATGATGATACTCCAGCTCATCCCAAGTACTAAATGGAGCTCTGTCACACCAGAGAACACAGTTTCATTGCTCCACGGTGCTGTGAGGCTCCCCTCTAGCAGCCATTTGGCATTGGGCATTCAGCAATGCTTTTCTACAGAGATTATGCAAGTTTAAGTGCCCAGATGTCCACACTGGGTGCCTCTTAAATTAGCTGAATTCTCTAATTAAATATGCATTTGGATACTTTAGGACACTTGGACTTAACTGACACACTATTTACACCATATGGACAGAAGTTTTGAGGACCTGACCATTACACCAGCCAGGACTTTAATGACACTGCATTCAAATACAGCTTTACAGCTGTAACAACTTCCACTCTTTTTGGAAGGCTTTCCACAAGATTATAGTGTTTTTTGTGGGAGTTTGTGTGAGTATTTATGAGTTCAGGCACTGATGTTGGATGAGAAGGTCTGGCTCACAATCTCCGTTCCTGTTCAACCCAAAGGTGTTGGATGGGGTTGAGGTCAGGGCTCTGTGAGGGCCAGTCAAATTCTTCCACTCCAAACTCATCCAGCCATGTCTTTATGGAGCTTGCTTTGTGCACTAAGGCACAGTTTTGCTGGTATAGCAAAGGTTCTTCAACAAACTGTGTCCACAGAGTTGGTAGCATGGCTTTGTCCAAAATGTCTTGGAATACTGAAGCATTATAACTGGCCTTCAATGGAAGTAAGCAAACTAGCCCAACTCCTGAAACAGGTCTGTCCCAATACTTTTGGCCGTATAGTGTATGTGGAGTCAAGAGCTAGGTTTCAGCCACGAGTGCACAATTCCTTACTGGACATATGGTGTACTATCTGTATGCCCAGAAGCCCTAATTCCATAACTCACAATATAGAGAGTAGGAAACTATTCCAGTCATGGTAGTTAAGACATCCGTTATTCCAGCTTTGGCCGCCCCCTGGTGTACAGATGGTAACTTCTGGACTTCGTCATAACACGTAAAAATAAACGTGTCTTCTTTTAGTCGAATAACATCGTGTTTATTTAAACAATGCAGCTGTTGTTCTGCAAAAACTGTTAAATTAAACCCCCTTACCTACATTCAGCGGAACCAAATCACAGGTCCTTGTTTTCCAACCGAACTGTTACACGGAAATATGCCGCAGTGTTGCAATGGGGCTTCAGATAGTTGACATTGTTTGGGTTTTGCTGGCTCTGGGGTTTCTAATAGCATTTTGTCTTGTTAAATTGTCTCTTAAGTTTCCAAGGGATGTCGAGCAGGTTTTCCAGGATGTTATTCGATACGGAAAAACTAAGGAGCAGCTCAAACGTCCCAGTATCTTTCGGTTCTTCGACATTCCGAAAAGGTGCTCATCATTTTATAAACAATTGTCGTCCCACTGCATCTCCTTTCTTCAGTTTCCATTCAGTGCTTAACTAGAGGGTTTAACATTCGTGAACCTGAGTCGTGTTGATCGTACTGATACCGAACAACAGACTATAGATTATAGAAAATTATATATTAAAATGAATAGTAATTGTCAGCTTTACAGTCTCCCCTTAGGCAGTGCACTCATTTTTAGGCTTACATTTATGTGATTTTATATTGTGTTCATTTATTATTTATTTTCTGGTTTTTTTTGCTTTTTTCCACCCAATTTTATGATCTGGTTTACTCAAGGTGGTCTTGAGTGCCTTGAAAAGCAACTTTAAATAAAATGAAAAATATAGTAGTAATTATAGTAATAATAGGCAATGCCTCATGACAGGGCTGGTAGATTTGATTTTTATTGGAAGGCAGTGCGCAGGTTCTGTGGTGAGAGAGTCTGCAACAGTTCTGGTAAACCTACCAGTCAGGAGATCAGGAGTGTTTTACAAGAGAGCTTGCTTTTACCAACTTCCAAATTCAAGTACACTATATGGACAAAAGTATTGGGACACACCTGTTTTTAGGATTTGGGCACAAGACATTTTGGACAACACCACGCTTCCAACTTTGTGGACACAGTGTGTGGGAAGGCCCTTTTCTATTTCAGTGTGCCTGTGCCCCAGTGCACAAAGCAAGCTCAAAAAAGACATGGTTGGATGAGGAGCTGCAAATTTTGAATGGAAAGTCCCTGTGGATGTATGATCAGGCATCTCAATTCCTTTGTCCTTTTAGCGTATGCAGAGTAGCTGAAATACGTTCTCATGACAGAACTTTTCTTCAGTGAAATAATGAGTTGAGGTATTAAAGTAGAAGTCTGAGAAACCTAAGTAATGTATGGGATTGCAGCGGACCTTCTTAGTAC
The DNA here is from genome assembly GCA_037974425.1 of Phenacogrammus interruptus. Classification (NCBI taxonomy): domain Eukaryota; kingdom Metazoa; phylum Chordata; class Actinopteri; order Characiformes; family Alestidae; genus Phenacogrammus; species Phenacogrammus interruptus. Next base: position 5,430 of record JBBPCW010288627.1, read on the forward strand.
ATCCAGCATCTATGAAGTAAAAGTAGAAGGAAAAGTATTATAATTTTTTTTTTATAAAAAAAAGAAATGTTTTTTTACAGAAACGTTTTTTTTCCTGACCTGTGTAATACTTACTCTGTTTTGTTATTCATTTTAATTCTCCTGTAGGTGGTTTTGGCATTTCTATGCCGTGTCTGTTGCCTGGAATGGACTTCTTCTTGTCCTCTCCCTCCGTGCTGTATTTTTCGATGAGATACTCCCTGAATTCTTGACAGACACACTTAGTTTCCTCAGTGGACATCCAAAAGCTGCTTGGACTGGTATGGTTTTACAAGATGTACTGATTGTTGCTCATGATATTAATGCATTCAATAGACCTACCCCTAAGAGATGTTGCCATCTTCTATCTGTCAATCAGTGTTTGTTTTTTTTGTTTCAGAACCTCAGCTGACTATCCTGGTAATGCAAGTGCTACTGTGGCTTCATTCAATTAGACGCCTGCAGGAGTGCCTGTTTGTCAGTATTTTCTCAGATGGTGTGATCCATGTTGTTCAGTACGCATTTGGTTTGAGTTATTACGTTATACTGGGATTGACTGTCCTGTGTGTGGATGTCTCACAACCTGCAGAGCATGGTACATGCAAACTTTTAACATTCAACACAATGAAACCACACGATTATGTTACTAGTTACACCTGTTGCTATAGAAACAAACTACATGTTTTCAGATACCTAGAAAGAGAATATATGGATTATTGTAGTTGATGTTTGTCTTTTGGTTCAGGAGGTGTAGGATTCAGAGTTTTAAAAACTTTTTGACACATTTTAAAGAAGAGCTTTATTGTTTCAGCAACCTTTGTTTTGCCATCATTAGAATGTAATTCTGAATGTAATGTATTAGTATAGGTGCACAGACATTCAGCTTTCAATGAATGTAACTAGTTGTAAGTTAAACAGAAAAGTGTAATGTTTAAATATCCTCTTTCTAAGTGTATATTAGATCTTTCAGACACCTAAAAAAGGTGGTTGTTGTGGTAATAGTGTTTATGTTGTTTTTCTGTCAGGAGCCTCTGCTGGCCCATTTCTATCCCAGTTCTCATGGTATCATGCAGCAGGAATCCTGATGTTCGTCTGGGCATCTTTGCTACAGCACCGCTCACTCTCACTGCTGGCTGGCCTACGTACTAGCAGCTCTGGTGAGGAACAGCTAAACAATTTAATTTACTTTCCACTTGTGGGCATATGTAGTCACTCAACAAAAAAACTGTTTTCTGTTGTCTATAGTTTAGAACTGCATATGATTTGAACCTTTATGGTGGAGGTAGCTCAGTGGTAGGATACTTGCCTCCTGACCAAGAGGTCATGGGTTCGAATCCTACCTTCAGCACCACCACTGGGTTCCTGAGCAAGACCCTTAACCCCAAGTTGCTCCAGGGAGAGACTGCCCCCTGTAGGTAGGGAATGAAAGTCACTTTGGATAAAAGCGTCTGATGCCGTAAATGTAATGATTTCTTTGCAAAAAACTAAAATTAGTGTTGGCCTGTCTCTCCAGTATGAAGTTCATTGCCTGTAATTGAAGGTTACATAACAGTAAGAACTTCGTTAAGATTTTTTTGTATTATTGGTTATATCTCTTTTTCTGTGTGCAGGTAAGGTAGAAACTTTTGGCCACAGGATCCCGCATGGGGGCTGGTTTGAACTGGTGTCCTGTCCTCACTACCTGGCTGAACTGCTGATCTATGCTGCCCTGGCTGTGTGCTGTGGCTGCCGCTCTCTCACTTGGTGGATAGTTGTCTTTTATGTTCTCTGCTGTCACGCTCTGACTTCCCAGCTGAGCCACGAGTACTACAGAAGCACATTTAAAGCTTATCCACGTCAGCGAAAAGCCTTCATTCCGTTTCTGCTCTGATATACCATGGGATGTTTTTATATATTCTGGACATTTTGTGATTAAGTGGGTAAAATGATCAAATAATGCTGTTCTTGTCCATGGTAACAACCAACAGTGAGAAGGTTCAAACTGATGTTAAGCACTTTGGCAGGGCTGCCTGTGTTTCCTTCACAGATTCCGTATTAGACATATTAAAGCACCATTTTACCGCTTACGTAGACCGTGAGCAAACCACTGATCCCCTTGGTCTAACATTTGTGAAACATCTCTGTTTTATAGAAAAAACATTAGATGTAGCCCGCACTGTTTTTGCCCCCAAAAGCCCCCTGATTGATGAAAAACAAATCCAACCATGTCTTTATGGAACTTGCTTTGTGTACTGGGGCACAGTCATGCTGGAACACAAAGTTGGAAGCATGTCCAAAATGTCTTGGTATGCTGAAGCATTAAGATTGCCCATCACTGGAAGTAAGGAGCCTAGCCTAAACCCTGGAAAACAGGGATGTCCCAATACTTTGGTCCATTTTGTGTAGGAACTGATTCCAATCATGCCAGAGAAGTTGGTGGTTGCTTCCAGTAATATCAACAAATGACCACTAAACGCCTGAGGGCGCTCTCGAGTCCTTGCTGGATCTCGGTAAATGGGGCTAAACAGCTATAAATGTTAAAACATGTTTTGTAGTTTTTCTGGCATGAAATAGTTTGGTTTTTTTTTGTGGAAAGTACAGGAACATACCACACTAATACACTACTACTAATTATAATAATAATACAATTGTTGTATTAATAATGATCAGCTTATTATTACATAATGATCAGCTTATTATCACACAGGCTTCCCTCACAACGCTTTAAATGACTGAGGAGCCTTTCTTGATGCATTACAGCACAGTCTTTACCATTATTCTCTGAACTGTCGTAGAAACATTATAATGAATGGGAGTGAAACGAAACCCACTCCTCTGGAAGGTGAGTCCTGAGGGGGCGCTTGTGTTTGTTTACGGAAACATTGCCAGGTTAACGGGACGTTAATGTGTAATGTGTATTTTGCCACAACTTTTCATTCATTTTAGTAAATCTAGGAACCACCACAGATGACAAAAAACAATGCATGCTATGCGTGCAGCAGCATAGTAATGAAAGTACACCGTAGGGGACAAAAGTATTGGGTAACACTTGTTTTTCAGGGTTTGCTCTAGGCTCTTTAAAGGCCAATCTTCAGCATTCCAATACATTTTGGACAACGTCATGCTGAATATGCTTGTGAACACAGTTTGGAGAAGAACCTTTTCTATTCCAGCATGACTGTGCCCCAGTGCACAAAGCCACCTCCATAAACACATGGTTGGATGAGTTTGATGTGGTAGACCTTGACTCATCCCAATCCCGTCCAACACTTTTCGGATGATCCGGAGGAGATTGTGAGGCAGGCCTCCTCGTCCCATGTCAGTGCTTGACCTCATAAATGCTCTACAGCATAAATTGGCACAAATTCCCACAAAAAACTCCAAAATATTGTGGAAAGCTTTCCAAAAAAGAGTGAAAGCTGTTAGAGCTGCAAAAGGTGACCAACTCTATATTAAAATCAATGTATTTAAATTATGACTGTAAAGCGATTAATTAAAATTAACTAGTTAATCGCAAATCTGGAAAAAATTAATTGTGATTCATCGCAATTCTATGTCAACACGGTATATAATATATAATATACACACTATGTTATAAATTTTTACAAAGAAGGCTTTGTTTATTTGTTTTTTCCCCAACTCTTAATGTAATATTTTTAACAGCCTTAATTTAAATACAATGTCATTAATGTCCCTGTTGGTAAATGATCAGGCGTCCCAATACTTTTATCCATTTAGCGCAAGTAGTGAAATTCACACAGACTATTGCACATGAGATATTGCACATATTGATGTGAATGTGAGTTCCAAATTTCCATGAGAATTGTGATGACAGGTGTATTTTTCTGGCTTGTGATGTTGTGGATGATAAGATTGAATAAGGCTGTTAAGCTATACAGGAAAAATGTAGGATAAGTTACACTTTTTGTAGAGTAGTAGTTCAACCACAGCAATTGCACAACAGTAACATTCACAGTAGCTTTTAGGATGATGCAGAAACAAGCTGATTCTATAGTAACAAAGTGTGCGACTATGAAGATTTCTAAAGGGTGTAGATTCCTGCTTCAGTATCAGGTTATTTTGCTCCGTTTGTATTAAGTTTCTTTTCCTATCTGTTTGCCTTGACCTTACCTGATCTGTGTCCCAAAGTCTCACTAAATATATCGTCAGAGCTGACTAGAATGTCAGTGCATGTAAATAGTATGTAAAAATCTCTCTCAACGTCGACAAGGCTTAAAGAAATGATTGTGGATTTCAGGAAATGAAGTCCACACCCCGCTCAACATCAATGGCTCTACTGTGGAGATTGTTAAGAGCACCAAGTTTCTCGGTGTGCACATAACTGAGGGCCTTACATGATGAGAAACACCACTTCCCTAACAAAGAAGGCCCAGATGAGATTTCACTTCCTTAGATGGGTGCAACATGTCTGACCGCAAGCATCTGCAAAGGGTAGTGAGGACAACAGCGAACATTTTTGGGGTGACTCTACCCCAAAAGAAGAAGACATTCGTAAGGATTACAGCATTGTGCAGGATGTCTCCCACCCCTCACACAGTCTATTCACACTCCTGCCATCAAAGAGGAGACACTGCAGCATCAGAGACAGATCTGCCAGGCTGTCAGACGCCCTTGTCTTTACTGTTTGCACAACTCTTCTGGAACTCACAAACCTTAAACATTGTATAATCAGGCTGTGATTTTTCGCTCGTCTCATGCCGTTTTATACTGTTGCACTGTTTATATGGGCTATTCTGGTCATACTAACATTCCTTCAACTGCTGAACATTTTTGTCTTATATACAGAATGAGATCAAATCACATCTTTATTTTATACTTTTATTTGTAATGTTTTTGTTTTGCTTACAATGTCATGTTTGTTAAAATATATGCACACTGTGGAACCGAAGTTCTGCCATTTTGTCTCTCTTTGTGCTAGAATATGACAAAGTTTACCTCAACTTTGACAAGGGTGTTCAGTAATGCAGCATGTACAGTGGTCAGTGAAGTGAAAGTGACCATTTGTCATACGTGAGCACACAGTGTGAACAGCATGAAATTCTTCCTCTGCATTTAACCCATTCACCAAGTGAAGCAGGGGGCAGCAGGAA